>CAKNWW010330469.1:4946-20247 GCA_932074435.1 Andricus kollari
TATAAATTCATTATAAAACTTATTATGCACTACAAATATTATTATTATACCATTAAGCCATTTCCCCTTCGGGATAGGTGTGAATTGCTCGGTTGGAAAGTAGTAGTGTGTGGATGGTTATACATGTATAAGGTAGATAGGTATATAGGTGTAAGGTATATATATTTTTGATTGATCTAGAATTCTCGTGTTATTTATTTAAATGACACGTTCGCTCCGCAACACTGATCCGACCCAGGTTGCTGATCAATCTCTCTAGCGATCACCCCACGTGAAGAGCCTCACAAAGTTGTTATGTATGGTTCCTCACTTGGGCCCATTAGTATCCAAAGTCTTTGCTTCAGGCATCATTCACTATACTCACATTCTTTTTATAAGCTATTTGTCACAGATTCTAACCAATCTTTCGGCGGTCTACCTCTGGGCATTCTGCCACTTATTTTACCTTTATGCACCTGTTTGGTCAGTCGTTCTTCTTTCATTCTTTCACCATGTACGAACCACTTTAACTGATTTCTTTCCCATACATCAACTAGTGTCTGTCCTGTAACACATTCTTTGAGGATTATCTCGTTTCGGACTTTGTCCATCAGTATTTTCCCGCATATTGTGCGCAGAGGTTTCATGCCGATCGCGTTAATTTTACTCTTGTCCTTTTCTTGACATATACCATATAGTACAGTCGGTATAATCACATAATTATATATGGTCATTTTAGATTTTTTTTATTTGTTTTTATCTCTGAAAATGGGCCTGCTCTACCGATAACCTTCTTAATACCATTTATGCGCCTATCTAACTCCCCATCTATTTTTCCGTCGCTAGTGAATAGGCTACCCAGATATACGTATTTGTCAACTTGCTCTAGTCTCTCATCATTTAGGACAATGTTGCACATTGTTTTCTGACTTTTTCCTTCAAACACCATTACCTTTGTTTTATTTACGTTAATTTTGAGACCCATGTTCTTCATGCTTGTATTAAGTTTATTCAACATTCTTTGCAAGTCCTCGATTGATTCTGCCATAACAATCTTGTCATCTGCGAAAGCCAATCCATGCACCTTCACTGCCCGGCTAAAAATATTTGTGCTTGGGTTTGGCTTGGGTAAAGACCAATCCAAGGCAGTTTCAAGTCATTCTGTATATCTAGCTAGTGAGACGGAACCATACTTATTTTGATGTCTCAGACCCTCTGAGGGTCATCACTAATCCGCTTGAAACCGCTTGAAACTTCGTATAATGTTTATATTATTTATATTCATGGTATTTATTTAGTATGTAGTAATAAGTTTATTTGTCTGCAATAATTATTATTCTTTGGGTGACGAATCTAAAAATGTTGTCCATTTTTTCCTATCTCCAACAGTTCACTAGATACTTCTAGAAAATGACAGTTTTAATCTTTTTCCGGAAAATTTTATATGCCTGCAGTTGTTGAGACATATAGGTTCCGAATTTCTTATTTAAAAATTAGTTATTAACCAATTACAAGTTTTATAGGTTGTAAAATTTTAAACCTCAGCAGATGTCAACTGCTTGGTCCTAACCTAGCTACCTGATTCCTGGAAATGGCAGGCCCTGCCGGTGGGGGCCACAGTTTATGGAGGTCGCAGTATAATGGACAGTAAAATTTAGAAACGAAAACTCTTGTAATTTGGACCCTGGGAAATTTTAAAGCCACAAATTGCTAATATAATTTTCTTTAAAAGCGATTCGGTATATTTATCAAGGCAAGTCTTCGTTGTCTTGGCTTGGCACAGTTTACAGCCATAAATGCGAGTGAAGTCCGGGTATCTCCAATGTCTAGCTGGTGAGACGGAGCTAGACATCACGGTCCTAGAGACATATTCGAGACATATCGAGACATTTCGAAGACACTCAAGCCAAAACCAAGCACAAATATTTTTACCCGGGTGTTTCGAGATCTACACCTTCTTCGTCGAAGAGAGCCATTCTTAGATACTTATCCATAAATATGATAAATAGCCATGAGGACATAACGCATCCTTCTTTCACGCCTTGCACAATATCGAAACAGTTACTCAGTTTCCAATTTACCTTTGCATTCGCTTTACTGCCTACATATATTGTTTGTATTGCTTGTAGGAGCTATCCATGGACTCCGTACTCTGTAAGGACTTCCCAAAGTTTACTTCTATTTACCTCTCCAAATGATTTTTCCAGGTCAACAAATGCATAGAAAACTTTCTTTCCTACTCTTAAGCTTTTTTCTTGAATCTGTCTTAAAACAAATACCTGATCTGTACATGATCTTCCTGGCATAAATCCACTTTGAACTTCCCATATATTTTCTTCTATAATTTCCGTTACCCTACGAATAAGTATTTTTGAGTATATTTTACTTACGGTACTTAGTAAGCTGATACTTCTGTCATTATTGCAGTTGTTTTTATCTCCCTTGCTTTTGTATGTAGGTACGATAATCGGGTTTCTCCAATCGTCTGGTACCTGTCCCGTCTCGATACATAAATTTATCAATTCGTACAACCTGTGAGGTTCATACTCGCCACCGCATTTCAGCGCTAATACTGTCTACACCAGCAACTTTACAATTTTTTAAGTACTTAATTATATCTCTAACTTCAGTGACACAGACTTTCTCAACTGGGTTTTCTAATTCATTATGTTCTATTTCGCAGTTCTGTTGCCCTATATCTTTACCTCCTAATAATTCTTTGAAAGAGTCTTTTAAAGCGTCTTCTATCCCGTCTGTATCATATAGCATTTCACCTTTGGTGTTTCTAATGCTCACAAACTCTGTATTTTTACTTTCCTTCATCTCTTTAAATATTAGTGTCATGGTTCCTTGAAAGTCATTTTGTAATTTCTTCTCTTCTTCTGTTCTGATTTTATCTTGACTTTCCTTGAAATGTCGTTTCTCTCCTCATCTCCAAGACCTGTGATATTTAACGTTCTCTCGAACGATTCTTTCTTTTCTTTTTGGGCTGCCTTAATTTCATCATTCCGCCATTCACAACCAGATTTTCTTCGTACAACCGCAGTACCACATACTTCAATCGCAGTTTTAACAATGAGTTGCCTCATCTATGCGTTAATTTATCTTATTCTGAAAATCTATGCGCACTTCCGGTTTCTGTAAATTTTCAATCTTGATTCGCGTTTGTTTAGTTTTTGTTGTTTTTTTTTCTTCTCCATCTCCGCCCTAAGTTTATTTTTGAGACTAAAAGGTAATGATCAGTATTGCATTCGGATCCCCTCATGACTCTTGTATCTGTAACTAGTTCCCTTAGTTTTTCATCCGCAATAACGAAGTCAATTAAACTGCGGTTATTTCCTTTACACCAGGTGTACGTTTGGATCATTTTATGTCGAAACCAAGTATTTGTAATAAATAGGTCCTTTTCTAAGCATAAGCTAATTAACTTTTCCCCGTTATAATTTTTTCTTGGATCCCCGAATTTACCTAGTACCCTTTCTGTATCTGTGTCTTGTCGTTGGACGCCGGCCCATCCGTTCATATCTCCTAACAAAATTATTCTTTCACCTTGATCGCAAGTACTAATTGTATTATTTAAAGTATCCCAGAAGGCGTCTTTGACTTCCCTCAGGTCGCTATCAACTGGGGCGTAGCACGCTATTATGAATAATCTTCTGATTCCTACCTTCATTCTAGCCCACAACAATCTGGGAGATACAAAATCATGATCTTTGAGATGCTGTCTTGCTTTTTCATTCATATTTAGACCGACCCCTTGACTACCGTGTGATTCACTACCTACTCCTGACCAGATTTCAAAACCGCGTTTTTAACACCCCATTTTCTATGTTTCTACATTCGCGACCCGTTTTCTTCGTCTCAGGTACACATCAAATATCTAGTTTCCTTACGTGCATAGTTTCTCGTAGTCATTCTTGATATCCGAAATTGTTTTTTTCATTATATTCTGGGTATGAAATAATGAAAAAAAAGAAAAATCCAGTTGATTTTTTTAAGTTCCATTTATAAAAAAATCACAGTCCACATTTTACAACTTTTTAGGAACGACCCATAAAATCTGTTATGATATAATTTTTATATTAAGAGTTCTTACCACAAATATTTCATTTTTTTATTTTTTCAGTTGGATCGAGAACATATATTTTTCTCATACGACGGGCTTTTCGTACATAAATTAATTTGCCATAATCCAGTAATTATATCGCGGCCTTTTCACTTATTTAGCGCCCTAGAAAATATAAGATATCAAATTCATTTAATATGTGGCCAGTCTCGACTTTTCTGCTTGGTATAGATTTACGTAATACGTACGAATGTAATTATGAACGTAATTACCAATTCCTAGACGGCAGTTACTTGGCGTTTGTACCGCTTCTCGAGGTCGTTAATGGTTCGGCGGAAGTCACGAGACCGTTAATCAAAAACTGAGAAATATTTTGCACTTAAAGTGCACCCACCAACCCCAGCTTGCACGCTGATATGCTCGAGAGCGCATGAGTAATCATACATAAGTATGCAGTGACGAGAGCAGGTACATATTTGCACGTAAATAGCACGAAAGGACGAAACAGCAGACGAAAGTATGCAGGGACATTGAAAAAACTAGAAATAGCAAAAAAATTGAGTTGAAAACTTATAAGGCATACAATGATAAACCGAAAAAATATTCAGATGGGAATTTTTTTGTTAACGGGAGGACGCATACTCAAATAAACATTTTTTTCTGAATGCACTCTCTAAACTCGATTCAATGAAGTTTCATTAAAAATAAGTAATTTTTTTTCGCGACGTCATTGAATGAAAATCCACTGGGAATCAGTGGAATTTTCGCTGATTATTTATGGATTTAAACTGATTGAAATAACGAAAAAAGAATCAATGATTCTCAATTAAATTTCACTGTGTTCTAATCATAGCTTCATTAAACTGTCTTTTTTATTTATTTGGAAAATTAGGTGTAACAATTTAAATAACTTGTTTTACTAGGGGTGTCCACAAACTCCGAAACTCTACGCTCAATTGGACTGAGCCGGATTCACTGAACACATTCGAACTGCGCGAAAGTTTTTGAGAAAACCCGATCCGATCCAACCCAAAAAAAACGACGCGACCCGACCCGGAAACACATAATATGTTAATTATTTCATTAATAGATCAGTTCGAATTGCAGTCATCGATTTTACATCTTATTTTGCAATGTACATTTTGCTAATACTGCAGAAGCAATCTTACATTTGAGAAAGTATAACCTCCAAAATTTTAGAATGATTTGCATTGTATTAACAATGGCATTGTATTTTTTATGGCTGGTTCTAGTATAGAAGATATTCGCGCTTTTGTAAATTATGATCAAAATGATTATTGTTGGGCTTGAGTGGATGATGATACTAGGACTTATGCTGAATCTATGAGAACTATACTCTATACTCTATAAGCGCCAACTTTAGATGTGTTTTTCTCCAAAAGCGGTTTTTTGAAGTTCCAACTTCAAACGGATCACAAGAGCCCTTCTTATGCAGACACCAACATATATGTCAGTATTTTAAAAATGGAAACGATTCATTTTAACAATCGCTTCCAGACAAAAATGTAGTTTATTCGAAAACGTACTTTTAATAAACTTATCATTTTTGTCAGGAAGCATTTGTTAAAATGGGTCATACCCATTTTGAAAATCCTTTTATCATAATTTTTCCAGGCGTTAAATTTTCAGATCAATTTTACATCTTCCATCTAAATTTTATATATATTGTTGTAGCTTTTAGTTTATTTTCTGCATCGCAACCATCTCTGCTGCAGTGGTGATTCAACTACGGGAATGCAGGTTTACTTGCCTCGTTAGCATAACAGTTTCTCAATGTTAACGTTGTTAGTATTATAACATCAGCCAGAATTGGGTTTAAGAGGCTACTAGAGGTGGAAATCTTTGCTACCAAATAGTACTACCGCTTTTATAGTGCAGATCAAAGTACTCGTGCTGAGAGGCGCTGTGCAGAAAGTGTAAATACAGCTTCCCAATGGTACATTGGCACAAGGCCGTGCACTACACTTCACAAGGTAAGGCTGTGTTTCTCACACCGCCAAAGATCTATGATGCTGAATTAATTTGGCAATCAGGAATTCTCTCCCAGTAAACATCGGGTACGTGGAAATATGTTGAAACATTATCTATCACTTTTTCAAGAATTTCACGTGCTCAGAGAACCTGTACTTGAAAATTTTTTATTTTTTTAGAACTCTTTAGTTTTACTGTAGTCAATTGTAGTAAGCTATACAACTATACAGTATCAAGGTATACAAATCACTTCATCCACTAAAATTACCATTCTCGTGATTGCAGTTTCTGCAACTTTCTACTAAAAAGCATTCAACTGATAGGGCTTGGTCAGACTCTGGTCAAGAGAAGCCATCACAAGTAATTCATCTTCATTCCCTCACGTATTTGGATAATTTTTTAGCATGCGTCTCAATATGTCAGTTCTTAACGTGTTACGTGCATTATGGTAACAATCGCGACCGTATGTCAGCAATAATCTCCAGAGTCACGTGACCACAAAGACGTGGGTGGGAAGAATAATTCAATATTGGTTGTGATGGTGTAATTGAACATTATAATTTGTTCTGCTCATGCTTCTGTACATGCTTAATCACAGCATTTTGAATAATTTAAAAAAAATACCCAAACGCACAAAAAGTATTAAATTAATCCTTTTCAAATTTCAGTCTTTATTTTATTTTAAATTTAATATTTTGAGAACCTGTAACCACAGAATTTCTATTACATTGTGTCAAAAAGTAATTAGTGGAACCCATATCTTCCTTGTTCTCTGTAATCTAAGCTTTCCATCCTACCCCACTAATTGTTTCGCATAAATCAAATTAGTATTTTTCTATTGAAATCATCCTTGGTAATCTTTTCTATATCCACCACATTTATTTTATCACAATGTTAGACTTTTCAGCTAATTTTTGAATGTATTTCGCAGACTCCGTTTCTTTTAAATGTGTATAGCGCAAATATGTACATTATACATAGGAATTCTTTTATTTCTTCTCGATCAGCTCAAAGCATTTTCTTTTCCCATCCTTCTTCAGATAAAGACATGTTTCATTCGGTATTTTATCTTCTCCGGAAGCTTTTTTCTTTTCTACTAATATTAGAATTTGTTGAACTATTTTATTTCAATACGTTTACGTCTAAGTGATCTCTTTTCCAATGTTCCATTCTGTTGTTGCATGTGATTATATTGCTCCTAAGTAGTCCACGAAGTAATTATTCTAATCTAATTTCATTTGTATATTTAATTCCTCTCTTCTTATTCTCTTGGCTTGATTTCTATTTGTTTTACATAGCCAATTCTTTTTATATTTCCACAGCATTTTTTCCCCCAACGTAAAAGGACGATTTCAGTAAGCAAAGATCCTGCATAAGGATATAAACTGTTTTTTCAGTATTACTATTATTATTATTGCCTTTTTATTTTTAAATCCTGGTGAAGCAAAGGTCTATGCACGGGTCACCCTCGTTGCTAAAATATAATTTACGTCCTTTAGCATGAACCGCCAGACAACTCCGCTTCGCTGGGTGTGTAAATTTTTCTTTACTAATGAGGGCTTAGAATCACTGTATGAATTTAATCATAACCAATGATAACACCAGAAAACCACCTGTCGAGTTCAGCCGGTTTATCGACAGTCGAGTTTGAAGCCAGACATTCGACCTACCCATCAAATGCACACAATCACCCTCGGTGTCGCTCGACATTATGTAATTAAACCCAGGTGCGAATTGACCGTCGGCCCACGGTCGGGCCAACCGTCGGACGGTCGGTCCAACTTTCTGCGCCACTGGTCGGGCCAACCAGCTAAATGATAACGGTCAACCGCCTTTGACTTCTCAACATCGGCCCGACATTTGGTATGATGTCGGCCCAACCTTGGACAACAATGTGGGGCCGACTTTGCTGTTTGAAGGTTCAAGGTATTCAAAAAATTAATAATAATTTATTGCGAGTATTTTGACTATAAATGTTAATGGTCCTGCTTAGAATAAATACATACCGTGCTCTTTCCGAGTAAGACCACTCCGAGTAGTTCCATGCCCCTCATCTCGTTCGAATGCTTTCCCCTCCAGCACACCGTCCTGTTCCACATGAGATATGGAATCACTCCTTCTGAATAATACCGCTCGAAAAACAGACGTCGCTACTCTACCGCGAGCATCAAATTCACGTCAATAATTTCAATTATAAATATTGATAAACCAACGTACCAATTAATTCTTCTTAAAATTGTTTTAACCAAATTTAAACAAGTTTTCTGTATCGCTCATGAAAATATTGCTCTTAGTCCCTTTCCTCTTCATTCTCTGCCTGTCTGGCGTGGAAAACCCTGTCAGTAGTAGTGCTACCGCCAACAACGCTAGAAAACCGGCGGTAGAGAACACCTTCGGTAGGGTATATTATTATGATGTGAGAAATTGTAGGCTCCGGAAGCTACGCTCATGGTTCCTTAAAGCAACCAATCCCAAAGGAATTGGAACATGTACGTCATCCACTCTCTAGCCGCGGATGACCTTACGCGGCAGACGGGACAGTTGGAGATGAAGGTATCAACTCTGGATACTTTTTTTGGAGCTACCAATCTTTGTAGAATGTTATGAGTTACAGTGTTGACGGACCAGATGAAGTGATCCCAGAAGAACAGCTTGGCTAAGAAATGAAGCTTTCATACCTTTAAGACAGCCGATTATGAGAACTAAAAGATGGACTATGCCTTGGTACAGCCTGCTCAGTTCGAAAAGAAGTGCTTGATATTTCGCCCGTTTTTCTCCCTCCTTTTTCATGATATTACCATCGGCTGGTGTCGAGAATTCAATCACGTAAATGATCTTGGTCTTTAGATCTTGCAGAACAATATCAGGCTTCGTAGCACTGATACGTTGAGTGGTGGATTATTATTATTATTATACCATTGAGAGAAATCCGAAAACTTTAAAATTTAAGTCAAAAAATTGTACAATAAAAAATGTTTAACCTTTAATATTGAATATAATTTAAAATCCAAGGCTTGCAAAACCTAAAAATTAAGCACATGCATTTTTGTTCAAAAACTGTAAAATTTTAGTATGTACATATATGCCACCAGATGGCTTGCAGCCTTGCTGCCTCTCTCGCAATCATTGGACATAACGGAGAAAGTGGAGCGGGATGACAAGTTGTTAACCTGCAGGAAACTGGACGATTTTGTGACAGGCTATGAAAAGATAAATGCTCGTACAGAGGAGATGGAGGAAGCTATAGATGATCTTTAGAATTTCAGTGACTCAAAGAAGAACATGTTTCTTCCAGTTAGGAGGGCAATCGACAGGGTAAAGAAATTGCTGCTCTACATGAAGTTGCACATGTCGTCCGTGAATGTAGACTTTGCTTCCCTGGAAGGATACATCAAAGATAAGATCAGCGAAAGTTTCACGAAAACAAAGAAGAGGGCAGGGCAAGGAGGTCAAGGTTCTAGATCTAGACACAACAGCGGATGTCGAGAAGGTAATGGAAGCGGCTCGAAAGCACTTCGGTGGTCAATAAACGGGAAAAAATCTGAAGGCCTAGATGGAATTAAATGAAGAGCTGGCTTTGAGATTCCTTCGCCCAGGACAACTAAAGGTGGGTTGGATGTCCTGTAGAGTCCGGGAAAAGACGAAGGTTGTTAGTTGTTACCGCTGGTGCAGCAAGGAGGGACACAAAGCTGAGGAGTACGTTAGCACCCCTCAGTGCTACCTCTGTGCATAAGTTCATCATGGTTAGGACAGGGGTTAGCACGATAAGGTTACGTTTTAGTTGGTAGGCTGGATGTCTTATGTTGGAATTGCTCTGATTGATAAAAACCAATTAAAATAAAATAATTTAAAATAAGATTATAAAAAATTGCTGGACAATTGCAGTTAGTGCAGGGGTGTGCTGAAACCTCGTAACTTCGAGCCGAGTCGAGAAGGGGTTTTTTCGAGTCAGGCTTCCTGACCGGGGTTCTTATGACAAATTTAAGGTAAAAATAGAACAATTCGAAAATTTGGATCCGAATGTCCCAAACTTAAAATTCAATAAACTGGACGATTTCGACGAGGCTTCTTATTAATAAGTGGATTTTGAGTTTCTGAAATGTTTCTGGATAAAAAATATAAAATTTTATCTTTTTGACCTTAAATTTATGATGAAAAACCCGCCAAAATCTCTTAGTTTTGAGTCTCGTGGAAATAAGCTGTTTTTTTCTCAATTTTTACGAAATTTCGGCCATTCGGATAAGAAATTTCTAACTTAGTAATTTTTAACTCAAGTCTGCAATCAGAAACTCAAAATCAATCGTACTGAATCTCATGGAAATCACCCAGTTCTTGATATTTAAAAAAATGTGTACTATTTGGATAAAAAATGTTGATTTTTAAAAATCTGGTCTCAATTTTGTGATCAGAATCCCGACAAACCCCCAATGAGTGAGTGTGATTTAAATCCGCCATTTTATTAAATTTTTGAAAAATGTTGGCTATGAGACCAAAACAGAATTTTTTAAGCTGACGCCAAGTTTGTGCTCAGAATCCTGGAGAACCCCATGGTAATTCATTTGATGTAAATGATATTAACATAAAGTTGCTTCCGGACAACTGAAAGCTTCAAGCGTCCTCGAACTGTTCGAGCTCTCGAAGACAATCCAGATTTTCGAAAAGTTCGAACTCGAACATGACTACTAGAAACTTAACAAGCTCGACTCTAATCTTTCGAACATCGAGTTTTTCGCAACCAGCTACGAAACAAAATTATAAGGAACACGTTCTTAAACTTGAACTATTTTAGAACTACGAATTCACTAATATACTTTAAAATTTGTTAAATGTTCTGAATTTAACAATTGAAACTATATGCTTAGCAAATTAAAATATTTCTAATTCAAAAGGTTGAAAATAATGCAATTTGAAATTGGAATCATGCATAGAATCTTGTTTTTGTATGCATATGAACCGCTCAGAGGAAAAACGTTACAAGTCCTATGTTAAAAGCAGAGGACTTGTAACGTTTTTCCGCGGAGCGCCTCATATGTAGCGGAGAAGCGGGTAATACGGCGCGGCAGGCAATATGGCGAGGTTGATTTTCGAATCTTCTGACGTTTTCAAAGGATACCATGTATCGCAAATATGTATAGTTAGGTCAAATCTAAAAATGAAAGTGTCATTCCAATAATATACACAAGCGGGTAATGCGGCGCGAAGGGCCATTTTAATGGTAGAATATCGAAATGTTGAATACTGTATATTCATAGCTTTGGATGGTAATAACTCCAAAAAATATCCTCAAATTTTTGTTAAAACTGCAAATGAATATAGAGATGTGATTTAACTGAAAGTGTGCGTTCAATTGGTATAAAAATATTTTTAATTTGCAAATAGATAAAATTACTATTGTGCGCCACATTACCTAACCTAAAAGGTATGATAAGTTGACGCACGTGCATCTTTCTAGAAGACTTAATAATTAAGCATATCAATTGATATAGGTTACATTTTTCCTATGAATCCTATGGCCACTTCTCACTATCGAGAGATGGATCGCCGCAGGTCACAACAAAAACACAACGACGGGCTGGAGAAACCCTCGCGTGCCTTCAGGACACGAAGCAACCCAAGGATGGCAGTTTTCTGCGTCCATCTCGCAAGTGCCTTAACATGTTTTTGGCATGCGGGTATGGCTGTGAGGTTATATATACCGCAGGTATATATAACTTTTCTACTTTTCTACTTTTATACCTGTTTTGTAGGTTATACTGCAACTGCCATCCATGAAAATGACACCGGCTCCCAGTACAACGGCGGTAAATCACACCTATGGCCATGTCGCACGACCATGAGATGGGTGGCGACAGGGCACGACGAAATCACAACGACAGGCCTGCGGAACACTCTGGTGTCTTGAGGACAGGAAGCTACCTAAGAGTGAAAGCTCTCTGCATTAATTTCACAGGTGCCTTGGCATGTTTTTGATACGCAGGTAGGGCTTCGAGGTTACGAACCAGTGATAGCTTCGTACGTCCGAGAGCACCTATGACAAGTACAATTCGTTTAACCGAATATTTTGGGTACTGTCACTACAGCTCGCTTCAAAGGACTTGATACCTCACCTCCTCTTCCTTCTCCTTGGCAATGATGTTGCAGTCGGTCGGAGCCGAATATTCGATTACGAATATAGTTCGTTTCTCGAAGTTTTGGAGGACGATATCAGGCATCGAGTGTGCAGTCGAGACTGCTGTCCGAAAATCGTAATTCCGAATAATTTAACATATCTCGTTTTAGACAATTGACTCTATCACCCTCGGAGCGTTCGGCCGCATTATATCTGTAGATATATGTCGTTCCCGCGTGAGTGGGACACCTGGATAGTAAATGTTCTAGGTACTCATTGTGTGCATGACACGCTCTGCACCTGTCGCTGGGAACTTCTTGACTCAAAATGCCCTAGCATGCGAAAATGAAACCCTCTGTACCTGCATTAAGTCCTGATGACCTGAGGAAAAGAAAACTTTCTCCTTCGACAAGGCCTGATCTTTTACATTTCTGTGAAAGTTTCCGTGCATTTCCTTGTCGAGTAGCTGTTGGCGGAATTTTTCAACATCTGCTTTCTTCACTTAGGGTTTTAGAAGTGAGGCATCTAGATGGAGAAATGCTCCTTTGCCAATCCTCTCGTCTTTCCCGACCATTTTTAGGAGAGGATCTCTTCCATTTGCAGCGATCTAAGCTGTAGCCAGAATATTTCGTTAATGAAGACATTGGAGATTCAGAAGTTCGCGCCCGACTTGACGGCGTGGGATGTATAATCGCGGAACGGACGAATTGATATGTAAGCTCTTCTGCATATGCATGATCTTACGAGTGGCGATATCAAGGGCCGTAAGTTTGTTCTTCGACCATAGAACCACCCCAAACGAGTATAGTAAAATCGAGACAGCAGATATGTTAGTCGCAGATACCTTGTTCAACGCCGGCAGATTGAAAGACCAAATCTGTCGAGGAAGACAAATGTATCTGCTTCGGAGAATATAGTTCTCTCCGGTGTAAAAATGTCTGATAATACTTATATCCACAAGCTCCTACATATAGTTAAAAAATTTTCATAAGGACAACGGCGGGATTATACATGGAGCGGATGCCATTCTAGAAAATTGCACCCGCTCCCGCGAAATCGTGGTTACATTTTAGTTCTAACCACGTCTCACGACCGTTTCATGAGTGCTTACTGTCTCCGATGGACTCAATGCGACGATCCGGCAAAAGTTTCGTGCACCCTGAGGACACGGAGCCACCCGAAGACGACCTCCTTCTGTATTTTCCCAGCAAGTGTCTTAGCATTTCGTTGACACGCAGGTATGCTTTTCGGGCTATAAACAGTGAAAGCTTGGCACCTCCAAGTACACCGATGATCAGGACGACTAGGTTAACAGAATATTCTGGGTATAACCGTCGTAACCCCTATATACGGTCTTTATACCTCTCTTTTCATTCTCCTTGGGTATAATGCTCCGCTCGTGCCTAAAATTCGATAATGAACATGGTTCGTTTCTCGGCACTTCTAATTTCGACAATTGACTATTTCCCTGGAAGCGTTTAGCGGAGCGGTATCAGGGCTAATGCCCTAAGAATGCTTAGTATCCCATTCTGCCTTTGGATGAACCTTGTTCCTGCATTAGCTGGACTATAACTCCGGACAAAGCCACCAGGATGCGTCCTGGGGCTACGGATAGAGGGGCCCTGTATCAAGGGTTTCTGCTGAATATGGTTACAATAATTAATAAGCATTCGCGGACCATTGTCCAGGGATGGTGCCTAAGAAATGAACTCCCAAGCGGAGGCGTAACAACCGTGCCAAAACCTGAATGGCCCTGGGGTTAGGTGTCTTAAACGGTGACTCTGGGATGCCGGGCGACCTCTCACAGTATACAGTCCTATCCTTGCCTGCGGGGATCCACAAGGATGGACGAGCTCTTTCCCTAGCTGCTCGTGGGAAAAACAATGACATCACCAAACCACCAAAATGTTGTAGATGTGGTTCAAAATGATCGAACGCGCAGAGCACCCGACAATGGGTCGGAAATAGTACCAGTCGCCCTAGAGTTCGGGGTGCTGAAAATAATTGAGATGGAAATACGACAACGAACCGACGAAACGCTCACATTGAGTGGACCAATCAACTCAAGGCTGCCTTGTTAGACTGCTACGATGCCAGCATTAGCTCTGTTCAAGGAAGCCTTATGACGCGTGTGCACGCTCTGTGGTGTCAGAAACACCCAGACCTACAGCAGGTTTTGTTAATGTAAGTCATGCGCATCTTGTTTGTGTGTGAGTGGGACGCAAGCGCAATCCACGTCGGCATTGGGACTGTGGAACTCGCTTGGCTCTCTCAGGCCAGTCAACGCAAGTTGTGAATTCGTTCAACATCGATACTCTATTCCGCTTTAAATAAAACATATTCTTGTATTTCTCGCTTCCCAATTTATTTCATCACAACTCTCAGAATAACTAAATCAAACTTTATCAGGTTATGGGCCCAGTTTACCGGCAGGGAGAGTTGTGTGAAAAGTAAAAATCGGGACTTCATTTCTTTTGAGCGACACGAGGCTCGGACGCGGCGGTAGCCATTGTGCGTATAAACGAAATCGACGGAAAGTGCGTAGTAGTGACTCAACTTCGAGATGGCCGAAGAATTATCGGTACGAAGTGTGAAAAAGTTTGATGGTACAAACTTTTTAGGCTGGAAATTCCAAATAAAAGCTCTACTAATATCAGGTGGAATACTTGATGTAGTAGACGGTACGAGAGTAAAGCCAGAAAACACTCAAGTAGTAAACCTGAGACAATGGCAAAAAGACGATGCCAAGGCGATGTTTATCATCTCCTCATCGATGGATTCAGAAAGATTGGAACCATTGCTCGTTTGTAACAGTTCCAAGGAGTGTGGGACACATTGTCTACAATTCATCAGCAATCAACGGCATCAAACAAGCTGCTGCTAACCCAGAGGTTCCACGAGTACAAGATGGCGCCGGGAGATTCAATTGTGTCTCATATCTCGAAGGTACAAAATATGGCAGCTCAGCTGCTAGATCTTGGAGAATCAGTATCAAATCTGACAATCATGGCAAAAATCTTGGCTAGTCTGTCAAGTAAATATAGCACGTTACAAACGGCTTGGGATAGTGTAAACCCAGAACGCCAAACCCTAGAAAATCTAAAAATACGTCTTATAAGCGAGGAGATTAGACTTGGGTTAAACGACGAGGGTAC
>CAKNWW010330479.1:0-14860 GCA_932074435.1 Andricus kollari
ATGTGTAACAGCCTTTGTTCGACACTGCGCACTTGACGTGTTCTAACGCGTTGATCCCAAGCTAACTCAAGCTGAATCGCCCGAGTCCACCCGAGTCTGCACGGAATCGTTGCGATTCCGAGTGATCCTTGGCGATTCTCACTGATTCCCGGTGTTTCTTCTGAATCTTACTGATGAACGTATGTTTCAAAGTTTCAGAATCGATCTCTTAAGATTCTACCGAATCAAGCTGATTCCCACATATTTCTTAAAAATCTGTTGACGAGTGCCTGATTCTGAATCGATTCTAAGTGAGGAAAATCACTGATTCCTCTAGTGAACGGCCCCTCGATCAAAATCGACCGAAAGCCATTTCGTGTACATTTGCTGCGGGGTCCTTTGAAGGAAATCTGGAAAAAGTACAAGTGACTTGTCAGAGAGGATCGTAAAATGTAACATGACCTTTTAAATGGCCGAAGAACTGATTTTTGAATAGAGAGATGCAATATGGTTGTGTGCGTGTGTTAGGGGTAAAGAGTGAATTGTATTTAAAAAACGTTTAAAAAATGTATTGCTTGTATACAGGAAAATTGTTATTATTATTATTAATCTTTGTAATAATTAAAAATTTCCCTTTTTTGGAATTAAAATTGATGAATAAGTGTAACTTAATTTTTATTTATTTAATGAATAGTTGGGACAAATTGACAACTAACGATGAAGTTTAGTTAGTAACGCGTGGTAAAATGCAGAAAGATTTTCAGTGTCAGTACGCTGGTTTACTGCTTTCGGATTACTTGCTATGTGAGTCATTTCAATTAACATGCTTTTTCTGTAATTTTTGGTTTTTTCAAGGATTGTAGTTTGGTCAAAGTCAAATTTGTGATCCTGATACCACGCATGTTTGGTCATAGCTGTCCATTTCCTAGGTGGTCGGTAAACATCATTGGTGTGTTTTTTTTCCGAATTTTTAGGGGCCGCTTTGTTGTGCCGATATATACTGCTTCGCACCCTGTGCAAAGTATACTATAGACAACATTTGTATTGTCATCTGTAAGAACAGGATCTTTTTTTGATTTAAAAATTGGAGTTAGATCATTAAAATTTCGAAATGCTGTTTTCACGTGGAAAGGTTTTAAGATCGCTGACATTTTTTCGGAAAGGCCGCGAACATAAGGTAAAAAGATATATTTAGGGGGAGTGTCTTGAGTTAGGGGCTGGATTCTGACCTGGTATGTGTAAGACCTGTGTGTGATTACCATAGTTGCTTGCGTTTGTATGCCGTTGGGTGTAGCAGTGTGATTGGAAGCGTTTATATTCTCTCTTACTGTGCGCAAATAATAGATTCTTTTTTTGACATTAATTTTGATGAACTCTGATGGGTAATTGTTATTAATTAAAATAGTTTTAACCTTTCTGATATTTTCTGCATGAAAATCTTTGTGTGATAAGAGGATGCTTCTGTCTGCTAAATTATTAATGACATTGACTTTGTGTTTACGGGAATGGTGTGATTGATAATTCAAGCACCGACCGGAAGCAGTAGGCTTTTGATACCAATAGGTTTTCAAAGAGTTGCCTTCTCTTATGACCAATTTGTCCAGGAAACTGATTTGCCCGTTATTTTCTTTTTCTATTGTAAATTGAATTTTGTGGTTGTAGCTGTTAAAGACTTTTCTAATTATCGGAACTTGATCAGCTGGTATCGCTTTTATTATATCATTCACATACCGGAAGTAAAAAGGTAATTGAAAGGGAAGAGAAGATAAAACATGCTTTTCTCAATCATCCATTGCGATATCTGCGAGAATTGGAGAAAGCGGTGAGCCCATTGGAAAACCTGCTTTTTGTTTGTATGAATTGCCTTTGAAATTAAAGAAGAACTGCTAGCACAAATTCTTAGACTTTTTACAAATTCATACCAAGGCATTGGAGCGTAGGGTTGTATTTCGTGCCATCTGGTTTTAACTCCTGCAATAGCTAGGCCGACGGGGACATTATTAAATAATGAAACTACATCGAGAGAACATAATTTGTCATCAGGTGGAATGATGATGTTTTGCATCTTTTGAATGAATGCGAAACTGTTTTTTACACGTGATGTTGGAGGCGTAATATGTTTCGAGATGATGTTGCTATAAAATGTAGCAAGTTTAGAAGTAGGACTGTTACAAAAGAAAACGATAGGGCGGAGAGGAATACATAGCAGAAAGTTTGTCATCGTAGTCACTTTTAAGCATTGCAACGGAAGTATTAACTTTGCCTACTTTAGTAATTAAAATTTGAGGATATTTTTTAGAAAGGTTTTAGTTAAAGCAAAATCTGTAATTATTTGTTTCTGCAACTGGTTCGGTGAATATCAAAGAATCAACAACAACATTTTTTGTACTATTATTTCAGAAATAAATCACTGATGAGGGCCCATAATCGAGGCCGAAACGTCTGACTCAATGATAAATTGATTTCAATTTTTTGTGGCCCTAAAGCCAATTTTACCATCAACATCCAAATATTTGCAATATATTTTTATTCCCTTCTAAATTATAAGATCTCTTGTTTTCCTTAATTTCGATTGCGACCCTCACACAACAATTTCATACCAAACATATTTATAATATGTTTACTGACATGAATAGAATTCTTATTATCTCACGAATAATTTCGAACTTTTCTTTGTTGCCATGCTAGCTTTCTCAAAACGCACTGACACATATTTAATTCAGGATAGAAAAGCAAAAACTATTTTTCTTTTAGTTATTAATGTTTATCTTTTCTTGAAACGACGAATTTATACTACTACTCTCAATTTGTGGAAAACATAGCCTAGCAGAAAAATCGATTGAATTCATTTTATGGGTTGTTTTAACATCCGTTAAATATTCAAGCAAGGAAAGTGACATTTCATAACGAGCGAAATCTCGGGAGAATTCATGATTATACCTCCCTTAAGGAGGTTCGGTCGCGCATACTATCTGCAAAAAGTTAGTCCTAAGTCTATGTCGGAAAATAATACTGTTTGAGTGATATAAGTTTCATTAACCCTTAAATGAATACTATGTAGCTTATTTACGTCGAAGAAAAACAAAAACTAGTTAATTATGCCGGTATAATGTCTTATTCATTAATTTCCTGTCAGAATTAACAGCAAATTTTTGGCTATGATTGTACACTACACATAGAGAAGTTGTGTATACAGACGAGGACACACTAAATCCTCAAGATCTCAGCGTAGACGCGGCAACGTTGCATTTTTTATGGTGTATGCTTTGACAGTTGTGCTCTTTGACTTCAAATGAAAATGTGACATTTGTTGAAAATGACAGATCGATTAGTAGTTAAAGGTAAATTTATAAAAAACAAAATTTCTCATAAAATATTTAAAACTGTTGCGCATGCGCTAGACCCGCTAGGCGCTCCGACAGTGTTGCCTGACGGCTACCACGTGCTTGTTTCATTTTTCGAATAATTCAACATTCTCAAACTTTGCATGCCTCTCATTCTCAAACTAGGAGGAAGAAAATTCTGAACAATTTTTTAAATCTTCATGAAAAGCCCTTCTAACATATATTAGTTTTTGAAAAAGAACGGTAAGAATAGTTTACGAGTTAGAGTTATATATGTAACATTTTCCTATGCTTGGGATAGGATTTACGTGTATAAGGCTTCAACTTTGATCTTAGTTATCTCAGCTCAGGAGAGGACAATATTTTTTAATTTTCCCAAACGTTTAGATAACATTCCAAAGAACCTATAGTCAAAGTTTAAACAAATTCGTAAGAAAAGTGTGTTCGTGACCGTACCTCCTTAAGCATTCAAACAAGGAAATTGACATTTCCTAACAACAAAAGTCACTTGAGTTTTTTTGTTGTTATAATATTGGTGTCGAAAGTCAACTCACATTAAATGTGGGAAACATATCCTAGCAGGAAAAGTGTTTTAATTTGTTTTAAGGGTAGTTGTAACATTCTTTAAGTATTCAAGAAAAGAAACCAACATTTACTGACAATCAAAATGATAAGAGATATTTTCTTATATTATCATGGTAGAAAAACGTGAAAAAATTCTACGGAAAGCGTATTTTAGGGTTCCTAGAGTGGGTTCCTCGAGGACGTGAAATTGAACCAATGCCCCAGGTGTGAAAAACACATCTTCTTCGGGCAAGTGTGGTTTTTAAAGTACTTTGGGGTTCCTGAAGTGGGTTCCTCGAGGACGCGAAATTGAACCAATGCCCCAGGTGTAAAAAATATATCTTCTCCGGGGAAGTCTGGCTTTTACTGCACGTTAGGGTCCCTGAAGTAAGTTCTTCGAGGAGAAGAGATTGAACCAATGCCCCCGGTGTAAAAAACACATCTTCCCAGGGGAAGTCTGGTTTTTACAGTACTTCAGGGTACCTAGAGTGGGTTCTTCGAGGACGCGAGATTGAACCGATGATCCAGGTATAAAAAACACATCTTCTGCAGGGAAATCTGGTTTTTACAGTACTTCAGGGTACCAAGAGTGAGTTCCTCGAGGAGACGAGATTGAACTGATGCTCCAGGTGTGAAAAACACATCTTCTTCGGGAAAGTCTGGGTTTTAAAGTATTTTAGGGTTCCTGGAGTGGGTTCGTCGAGGACGAAAGATTGAACTAATGCCCCAGGTGTAAAAAACACATCTTCTCCGGGGAAGTCTGGTTTTTACAGTACCTTAGGGTCCCTGAAGTAAGTTCTTCGAGGAGAAGAGATTGAACCAATGTCCCAGGTGTAAAAAACACATCTTCTCCGGTGAAGTCTGGTTTTTACAGTACTTTAGGGTGGTCGAAGTGAGTTCCTGGAGGACACAGTTCGATCACGTGCCCACACTGAAAAAAATTTCTAGGTGTATTACCTAGAATTCTTGCTATCCCATCTACAAGGTATCGCTGGATTTCGTCTTCCTAAATAGTTAGCTGTATTGAACAGATTTTCTTGCAGCAAAATATAGGTACAGTACCTAGAAAATTTAGCTGTCACGAGCAAACCAATTATAGGAGATACGATGTTTGAGCATGACTGCTAGAATGTTTAGAAAATGGTGATAGATTTATCTCCCAAATTTTCTGTCTGCAGGAGATAGACGGTTTGTATATCTTAGCTATCTAGTTTCCAGTCCTACCTAGACTTTATTGGAAATTTAGCTATATCTCCCCAGCAATATATTTCTAGCTACAACAGCTATACCATTTTTTCCAGTGCACAAATAACCCACGCTAGGTACCCTAAAGTACTGTAAAAACCAGACTTCCCTGAAGAAGATGTGTTTTTTTACATCTGGTGCATTGGTTCAATCTCGTGTCCTCGAGGAACCCACAATTGGTGCAAGGTTTCGACGTGGGTAGCATAATTTTCTGGAAGAAGATGTTCGCATACCTGGTGCAAGGGTGTGATGTCCGGAGTGTGATTTCCGAGAGCGCAGCTCATCATCGGAAGTCAAAATTAGTCCAAAATTAGTTTGTAGAAATGTTTGTAGAATTTCTGCAGGGAATTTCCACATTAAATTTCCGTAGAACGCTTTCCGCAGAATTTTTTTACATTGGCAGAAAAAGGCGCTTAAATTAGTTTAAGACTTTTTTTACATCCCTCTAAGATTCAAATACGGAAATCGAAGTTTCCTAACAACCAAATACGACGGGAGATTTTTACTATCGGGGTCGAAATTCACTTGACAATGAATGTTGAAAACAATCTTAAGCAGGAAAGATTTGAACATCCCCTATTTACTCAAACATAGAAATTAACATTGCCTGAGTAGATAGGCTGGGCACTTTTAAAAGGTTCGAGGTTGATATGAATGGTATTTAACTTCATAAATAGATGATGACATAATATCCGGTTCTGCATTTCAGAGGATGTGATAATTACAATGGAATGTTGTATTTTAAACTTAAGAATCATTTTCTCTAAGAAGTGAGTTTGATTTTTCAGTGCAAAATTCCTTAGCCCCCCCCCCCCCCTTGATATTTCCCGACAAACAAATTATTAACTTTATATATTTTAATTAGAATTGGATAACAAACGTAAGTGTAAAGTTGCTCGGTATCTAGTAAATACATTTCCGAAGTACAATGTGTAACTCATCTGACGTCATCTCTTTTATATTTTTAATAACAAATCCCTTGGCGGTATTGCCTTTAATATTACTGACATATCAGATAAAACTCGGCTTTCAATGTCTGAGTAAGCTTACTTTTTATCTGGCTAGGCATCGATGATGTTTTATAACACGATGTGTAACTCAGGTATGTTTTTTTTCACTTGTTTTTAAATTGCAAGCGACATTTTTTCCAATAATGGCGTCCGGCGCGGCGGTAAAGCTCCTCTTTCTTTGATATTATAAATTTACGTTGTATCATTTCTAGAAATAGTTTTTAGAATTTGTTGAGACGTAATGTTTGTCTGAGATTGCTGACCATGATATTCATTTTTGTCTTCAGTTACCTTACAAACATTGAGAAAAGTCTGCAGCTATAACGGTTCGTGTCCGTGCTACGTTTATAGAATATTTTTTGATGGCGTCATCAAATGATACTGCTCAATTGTGAGAAATGAGTATTACGTGTGCCTATATACACGTCGATTAAAATGTAGAACCTTTTAGAACTTGAAAATAATGAACGTAATATTATTGAAAATAAAAAAAAATATTCAAAAGTTAATTGAATAGTATAGGTACAAGATAGGGACCTGGGTCATTATCCGTCAAAGTGTAAAATTATGCCCCCTACCCATGTAGAAACCGCCCTATTTGTCAGGACCCTTTAAGGCACTGCTAAGATTTTTTATTCCTTATGACCAGAAAAACCCTGTGTCCATCTAGTTAGGCCCTAATCTTGTGTTTGAGTCAGGCTGTAGTTGGTTCCTCATTTAGATATAAGAACGAAAAAATTCTAGTCAGGCACTGGTCGGGCCTTAATCAGCATACCCCAGATAAACTTTCTGAAGATGGCGCTGCGGTATATACGATGCAGTGCCATCTTCAGAAGTTTGTATGCACTAAATCATGCTTCAGTAAACAGGCGAATGGCTGCCCCAACAACATGTGACCGCAAACTGAATTTTATTTTCATCGGAAGCATCCGAGTGTTTACCACTTATAAACACGTGTTTTTAATGAAAATAACACCACCTAAATTTGTATTAAATAAAGTTCAAGCAGTAGTTTTAATAAATTATATTTGTTATATGTACTGAATAGGGTTTGTGAATATAACCAAAAAAATTGGGTAATTTATTTTCTCAACTTTCACAATAACTTTACTTTGTTTAAAATAAAGACAAAATTGTTTTTAATACGTGAAATATAAGGGAAACAGTTAAATTCGTGCTGTGTATGTGAAACCCAGTGAAAAATAATGAAAGCAATCATTTGTCATAGTAGAGTGCAAATGTTCAATATTCAGATGTTGTGTGATATAAATATATGCAAAAAACGGGTTTTAATTAACGAAATATAAACCTCTGAAATAATTGATCTAAAATTGGTGTGTATTTAAATATTCTTATTCATTTTGTTGTTGAAAAATCGTTTGTCACATATATTAATATCATAGCTGAATGATGAACCTACCGGAAAACAGAAAGGGTCTAGACGGGCGATTGATGGGTATTCGCGTAAGGACCTTGTTAGAAGTTCTAGCTAGAGCCTGGCTAAAAGAGCGTTACAGAACTAGTATGGCCCTCTCTATTTTTCCCGATCAGTGCCCGATCAGAAATAGGGAAAACTAGCCAGGGCCCTTCCAAATACCGATCGCAATTTCTACATGGGTAGCATACACGTATGCCAGGGGGGAAAATGTTACACTTTGATGAAGAATGACCCACCTAAAGAAATGAATAATTACTTATGGTAGGTCATATATGTTCAGGATCTTAAATTCTGTATCTCGAGTTTCGAGTGTGAGCGTAAGGTAAGATATGTGATTGAGAGCTCTTTCATTTAATGCTAAAGCATTATTAGAGTTTGTGTTCTAAAAATCTACGTCACTATCTAGAACATAATAATATCTACTAGACTTGTTTAGCCGTGTTGATTTTAGAGATCTTGATGCGCTGGTTGTTAACTAAAATCAGATACAATGAACCAATGCTGCATAATAGTTTCTAGAACTTTCAGCGGTGTATAAAATAAATTATATTAAATGCTTATTGCAATGGTTCCACATCAAATTGAAAAAAATGGTTTCTAGTTCCGTCTGATTGACTCATGACCCCTTTGATGCGGGCCGACATCATATGCCAGAGATGTCATATTTCGTATAATAATAAACAATTCCTGATGAACAAAATTCCATTCAGATGACTTAATCATAATAACAATACGAAATTTCCGTAAAATTAATGTTCAATATAAAATGATATTGGAACACGAGAAAAAATATATTCAAGCTGTTTATCGATACCAGCAGATTACTTGTCTCATTGACAAAACATAAATAAAAGAAAGCATTGAATGTTTACATAAAACAGCTTCATACCTAATGGCATGCAAATTACTTTTTCTTAAATTTAATTAAATTTCGTTTCTATAAATTGGGAAATCATTTATGTCAAACTTCAGACAATCCCTACAAATACATTTTGAAAGCTATTTTAGTAGTGCAGCAAACTTTCCAAATTCGTTGTCAAGGAGATTTTGTCTTTTGGTTCCATGATGTCTTCACATTGAATCTGTTTTCATCATTTAAACAAACAAATTCTGTAGGGCAGTCAAATTTTCATTTCTCCGTGAACTAAATAATCATTTTTTTAATAAATAATTTATTTTTAAATATATGAAAGTGTTTTATAATTTCGAAATCCTTATGCGATTTATTTCGAAGCTTTCCTACTAGTGTCAGAGTGTTTAACTTTTGAAACTTATTGCTCATATTATGAATGTTAAAATTTCTGTTATCTAATTTGAAGCGTAATCTTTTTTTAATGCGTTCATACTTGCCAACACGTACGTTTTCTCTCGTTTTAAATTGGCTGCTTCCTTGTAATTACCATTTAGTTTAAACTTTTTCGACATTCACAATCAAATTTTCTTTTCCTGTCAGCGGTAACTTCGTTTGGTGTAAATCCAATAGATTGATGATTGCAATCATTGTAAGAAAACAATAAGGTTGATGACATACCTAGCAAGCAATAAGCTTGTATCCTGATAGTCTTCAAGGATATATGTAATTAGTTCTGAATTATTATTTGATTAATTTTTATAATTTCCATTACCCAATTTTCAGTGTAAACTTTCGGAAAACCATGTTTATCCTTACGATTTTTTGTGCATTTTATAATTACCCTTTAGTTTAATCTTGTTGATATACGCGATGAAATTCTCCTTTTTATTTGAGCAGTAACTCTATTTGGTTTCATATTCCAATTTAAAAATAGTAAAAATTTGTTCCGAAAAACCCCAATATTAACAGTTTATTATACAAGGAGACTTACATACTCTGTACAGGGTGTCCAAAAGTTCGCGCATACGGACCACATAGCTCGAATACTGGTGAAAACTAAAATCATATTTTACAGCTCAAAAATGTTGAATGCTCATTATTTTTTGAGATGAAGAATGTCAAAGTTGGCCTATTACGTTGCGCTTTTCAAAGTTGAGCAGTGGTGCTTAAATTTTTAAGAAAATCCTCGACAGCAACCTAATTCACGCTAAAGGCGTTTCTACATGGAGACTCTGATATCGTAAAACGCGACCGTTTTGTAAATTGGCCAACTGTCCAGTCATTTATGCGAAGAGAGAAATGACTCTAGGCATTCTAAAAGCTGATTGCCAGAATTCAGATCGTGCGGAGTAACCAGGCTCGGCGCTATTTTTTTTGGATATCGCAAATTGCTGAAATCTTTGCCGGGGAGTATTTATGAATTTGATGTTTTAAAAATTAAATTGTTAGTTTTAAACGTTATGAATAATTCTCCCTAAGCGAAAATTTGAACTCGTAGAGGAGATGGCTCTAATTTGATATAGGGCTCGAATTTGACACACCTGGATTTCTAGAAAACTAAAACATGTACTAGGTTGTTAACAGTGGAAACTGAACGCACTCTAGAGTAGTGGAAAATAGTGTCAGTTTCACTGTTTCATTCGCTTCACAAAAAGTGTAAGACAGAAAAATAAAAAATCGGATATCCTGAGTTAATTCCAGGCAAGTCTTAAATGTCTATTCATTATTTCGGGAATGCAGTATTTCCAATAAATGTTGTATGTAGTAGTGATGTAGGGTTAGTAGAATAGTAATGCTCGGTAGATATGAAGATGCTTCTGTTTAGGGGTTATGCTTTTTAAACCTGAACATTTTGTACCGTGTGGCTTTAATTTGATATACCATTGGTTCGGACCAGAAAATCACAGTTAGACGTTATTCAGCTTCCTGAATTTTAAAAATAATGGGTTCATGTATTCATTAACGTATGTGTGTGTATGACGAGTGTAGTGTGTATAGTAACGCTTACTGTCCAATTTGTCTTTTTTGCAGATTTTAGAATGTCAAATACCAGATTCGATTATAATTTTTTATTTTCATATCGGAAACTTGCTTATTTTTCATATATTTCGATGTGTTTACAGGTATATACAATTAGAGCCACCATTTACCGACTTTCGAAAAGCTCGTTTTTTGGAAAATCTTTATTTAAAAAAGACTCGATGATATGAAAAAATCAATCGAACCTTCCGAAAGGTTATTAAATAAACTTTCAAATGACTTATTGTTGGTCGATTTTCGGTTCATAGAGTCCCGGCAATCCATCCAGAAGGAGATGGTATATCAAATTCGAGCCATCTCCCCTACTTTTAGCGCATTTTACAGTTTAGTTAGAGGTTATGCCCAAAAAACATCAAACTCTTAAGACCTGCAGTGACAACCAGCCCCACCGTCATCGTATAGGAAACTATTTTCGAAATTTAAATTCAAATTTTTTTGAATTATTTTTCTCGCTGATTATATCGCATTGAACGCGACTTATTCTACTGTTGTTAAATTGTCGTATTTTGTCGAAAAAGACGAATTCTTTATGTTTTGTTCTAAGGAGGCTGCAAATTTTTTTGTGGAACGAAAACATCACCCTAAAATTGGATTTAATATAAATTGTAGGCCCAACAGCGACAGACAATTAAAAATGACACTATTCTTCTTATCAAAAGATAAAAAATATATGTATTGGAATCTAAGGATAGAGCAAAGTTAAAAGTATCACCCCTGCATTTTGTACACTGTATAATAAAATCGGGTGGGGTAACCTCTAGGACAACCTCGGAACTTAGGGACATCCCATTTTACCATATCTTCCCCTCATCAAAACCCAAAATCGGCCACACCTACTCTAACTCACAAAGCCACTCAAAACTTCTAGAATAAAATCGTCAAACTGTGCCTTTTTCATCAGGTCGTACACATTAGATCTTAAATATTTCTTTACTCATTCACCTTTTAATTTTAAATAGTTTATCTCAGAATTACAATATCATTACCAAGATTTATATTCTATTCTTTTCAAATTACAGCAATTAGTATAAGAAAATATGATAACTTGTTAAAGATTCTGCTAAACTTTGAAATTTCGCGGCACTTACGCACACTACAATATCGTAACAGATCAGCCAGTCGTGACTCGAACGACTTCGTGTGAAAAGCGTTTTGGATCTCCACTTCTGCGCAGTAGCATTTGTTTACTTTTGAATGGGATGAAGTGCACTTATGAGGTTAGTTTATTTAATTTGAAAGTGAGACAAGTTATTTGTTTTTCTGAATTTATGTTTATGAAATAAAAAAGGTATTAAAAACATTCTTTAAAAAATCGGATGTAAACGATCTATGCACAATTTTATTAATTTTTATTTGTAAAAAGATTTAAACATATTGAAAAAATTTGTGGTTTGACAATTAATTTGTCCACAGACACTTTAACCCTTAAAGTTATCCCCTCTCTGTGATAACATAAAGAATGAGGGGGGTCGCTGAAGACTACAGCAGAAATTTCTTTGTTGTAACAAGGGTTTTTAATATTTTTGCACGAAACTTTTTTTTGGATATACTTTTTTCATATCCTTTATAAGATAAAACTATTTAATATATATATATATTTTTTATTTTTACATATGAAAAAAAAATTAAAAACTAAAAAAAAATGAAGAACATGGCTCACTATTAAAAAAAAGGCTGGGTATAAAAGACCCCAGGGATAACTTTAAAGGTTAATTTACCCTACTGAGCCGCACCGCGCCATAGAAGACCTAACGTTAAAATTTTTTTTTAATCCAGTGGCAAACCCACTCCAATAATTTCAGGACTTGTAAACTACACTGATACCTTCTTCTAACGAAAAAATAAACATACAAAAAGATCGCATTTTTTGGAAAACGCGTTTTTCCTCTTAATTTATTTCACCAAATTTTCAGAGCAAATTTTTTTTATTTTTTTTTTATTCTGGAATGTATCTTTAAACAAGTAGATTCAGATGTCGAAAAGTTAAATCGGTCAATTATAACCCAAGATATAGATAATTAAAAAAAAATTTGTCCAAAAAGTCAAATTTGGTGGGATTTTTTTCCACCACCAAGCAATCATATATCCTAAATTACAGTAAAATCCTATTCCACCACAAAATATTCCGTGACCAGTTGAGGTGAACTCTACCTTTTGACTTTTTCAAAAACATATATCATAGTAGGCGTACTGAAAATTTCCGACAGTAGTGTATATGCAGTGGGAATCCGATGCATGAATTCAATCGGATTTCTCTTTCTGTCAGGTGAGATAGAGAGAAAGGTGCGATCTTTTCCAAACAACTTTCGATTAGATCCTTCTGTCTGTTGTATGAAATAGGCAAAGAGAGTCCGATCTATATCACCTGGTACAAAGAGATATCCGATAAAATTGTTGCATCGGAGTCCCACTGCTGAACTTCTCACTACTTTGCCCCAATAGCACGGAACGTTCCCTGAACGTTCCGCGGGCACCTTCGGAATATTCCAGCGGAACGTTCCGGGAACATTCCCGGGAGGTGCAAAATGTCCGCCGGTTGGGAACGTTCCACTGGAACGTTCCAAACATAAATTACCGTTATTGTTTTTATTATCAATAAATATCGCGTAAACCGTAAGTGATAGGTCAAAAACGATGTCAGTTTATCATATGGATATCATACTACAGATAACATATGCGGTACTCAAAACTCAAAAATGACATCCATTTTCACCTATCTCTTACAGTTTACGAGATAATTGAGTGTCCGGATGCAAGAAGGGCGCATACGATTTTCTCGTGCGAAAGCAAAGTCCCCTGGAGGCTTTCAACAAAATTTTCGAACTTTAATTTTTAAAGGATATATATAGATGTAAAATTTTATTGCGCATCTTTTTCCCTGTAGATAAAAAGTTGTAGATTCTTTAGTTTAAAAATTAAAGCCAAAAAACTGACTTTTAAAAAAAAGTCAATTTTAATCCGGTTTCCACTTCAACTTGCGCTCAGTTCGTCAGTTTTTGGAATTTTTAAATAAAATTTTCAGAAAATGTGCTTTAGTGCATCCTTCGATTGATAGAATAAGAGGAATTCAAAAAAAATAATATGAAAAATTGTTATTAATTTTTTTGCGATGCTCAGCGTGAATCGGACTTTTGTAACTTTCAGCGTTTCGTTTATCGAGGGGATTTTGAGCAAGGAAAGACTTCTCGCGACAAAAATGCGGAGCGCACTGTTATAAAGCTTTTGGGAAAGTTCCAGATCAAAATATTCAATAGTTTAGGAGTAATTGTGATTTTAGTTAATGTCAGCACTGGACCTTTCTAGTGTACTCTAGGACTCCTGGGGCTTGCCGCCGTGACACGTTCTCGCGGGAATATTTTTCTATCTCTCTATCAATCTAAACTGTCGTTATCTTTTTCAATCTCCTTTTTTCTATCTCCTTTCATCCTCCATCTATCCACATCAATCTTTCTCTATCTCATCCTATCCTGATTCTATCAACGTCAATATTTTTCGATCACTCTATCAATATAAAATCCCGTTATCTATTTCAATATCTTTTTCTCTATCTCTTCTTATCCTTTATGTATTCTCGTTACGATTTTTCTATCTCTCTGTCCATCTAAATTCCCTTCTATCTTGTTTAGTATCCTCTCCTCTGTCGCCTCGTATCCTACATCTATGAACGTCTTTCTTTTTCTATACATTTTTCAGTCTAAATTCACTCCACGGTAACTTTCTGGTGCGTGGTCAATGAAATTAAAATAGAAAATGATAAGAGTACTCAATTGCGGAAGATAGAAAAAGAGATAGACAAAGAATAAAATTTATATTAAAGGGATAGAATGAAGTAAAGAAAAGGATAAGGGCCTTTGGTTACAGAAGATAGAGAAAGAGATGTAAAGATTGAAATTCGTAATAGATAGATATACTTAGGGATAGAAAAAGATAAGAGTCCTCGGTTACGAAAGGAGGAGTAAGAGATAGAAAATTACACTGGTTTACAAAAAAAAAAAAAGGTGATGACTATTTGACAAGACCACTTTATCCTTATGTATTTTGACGCGCTGAATATGAATCCGAGGTCTATTTACCTCCATCACGTCAGGTTCAAGGTCATTTCAAGGTCAAATACAGGAAAAGCCGTGCAATGAACTTCAAAAACCTTTTACATAAGTTTTTGGGGTCGCTGAATATGAATCCGAGGTCTAATTATCTCCATAACGTCAGGTTCAAGGTCATTTCAAGGTCAAATTCAGGAAAAGCCGTGCAATGATCTTCAAAAACCTTTTACATATGTTTTTGGGGTCGCTGAATATGAATCCGAGGTCTAATTACCTTCATAACGTCAGGTTCAAGGTCATTTCACCTTGAAATGACCTTGAACCTGACGTTATGAAGGTAATTA
>CAKNWW010330495.1:1029-12225 GCA_932074435.1 Andricus kollari
ACGAAGATTTTGGTGTGCTACAAAAGTTTCTTCTCTCAAAAGAAAAGAGGGCAGGGGGGGGGGGCTGATTTGAAAAAGAATGCCCCATATATATATATATATATATTATGATATGTATTATTTTATATGTATATATGTTACCTTTTTAACTAGTTTATTATTATACTAATCTTAGGTAGGGGGAGTAGATTTTTTAGATTGATGTAGAATTCTCGTGTTATTTATTTAAGTGACACGTTCGTTCTGAAACACTGTTCCGACCCAGGTTGCTGATCAATCTCTCTTGTGATCACCCCAAATGAAGAGCCTCACAAAATTGTTATGTGTGGTTCTCCACTTGGGCCCAATAGTATACAAGGTCTTAGTTTCAGGCGTCATTCACTCTATTGTCACTCTGTTTACAAACTATTTGTCGTCACACCTTTCTGCCCTGGCATACTACTCTAGCTTCCTTCACGGCCATGCACTTTTTCATGCAAGCTCTCGTGTTCCTATGGCTTCTTATGTCTCTTTATACCCCTGTTTGGTCAGTCGTTCATCTTTCATTCTTTCGACATGTCCGAAACATCTTAACTGAATTCTTTCCATAGCTGAAAATATCAGTTAAAACTAGATTCACACGATTGTGCTTTTAAAAGAACTGATTTTACCTGTAGTATTCAGTGCGGTTCGAGATGTGATCAATGACTGTTCTGCGACCAGTCGCTAGCACGTGTTTTTTTTAAGGGCGAGCTGGAAAAGCAGTTCTAGCTGTGACCAATCACTCTTCTGAGAACAGTCGCTAGTACGCATTTTTTTAAATGGCGAGCTGTTAAAGTAGTTCGAGATGTGATCAATCACTCTTCTGCGACCAGTCACTGTAAACTCAGTATTACGGGTTTTCACTGAATAGTGCAGGTAAAACTAGTTCTTTTAAAAGCACAATTGGGTGAATCTAGTTTTAACTGATATTTTCAGTTAAAACACGAAATCAGATGGAATTTAAAATTTCTTCAGGTTTTCACAAAAAAACTTGGTTGCTCCGCGTTTTGACTAGTTAAAACTAGTTTTAACTAATTTCGAGTATATACGGTGACATATACACATATTTTCTTAAATAAATGGCACTATTTATTTGTGATAATTATATATACTTATATGCGACCGACCGCGAAGAAAGGGACCTAATGCGGAAAAAATAGATTTTTAGTTTTTCACGCCATAGGATAGCTTTTTGTTTGCTCTTTCATAATAAAAAATACGATTCCTATATCTGAAAAATTTGAATTGATATTAATCTGCTGTAAAATGAAGCTATCGCTCATTAGGTCCCTTTCTTCGCGGACGGTCACATATACTTAGAAGGGATATTTTAATTAGTGGTCTGATTTCAGCAAAAAAGTATGCATCTACAAGGTGTCTCTTTTTACTTCGAACTTGATGCCGGGAGACTCGGCGACTTCTGAGTAAGTAGGGAGCAAATGGTAGATGCTCTTTTTTGCGTAGAAGTTGATTGTGTAATTAATCCCTATTGTGGGCAGATGCTGCCTTTTCACTTAGAAACCATTTCTAAGAATTTAAGTTGCTGCACTTGAAACTGGCAACGCAACAATTAATTTGAGCAATGTTAATAAATTAAAAAATGATGTAGGCAGATCGACATATCTCTTTTCAACGAACTCAGTGATATATATATTGCAGTTACTGTCTTTTTCCTAAGAATGACAGAATCTTTGTCCAACTTAACAATCACTTTTTATCTCGCTTTTTTATACAGCTTTGAATATGTTCCTGACCATAAATGGCTTACTACTGATGTCTTACTCTTTACCCTATGATCACACTTTTTATTAACATTTAGGGAATACTTTTTGTATAATATTAAAGAACTATATGATTTATTTTCATTAACAACTTCGCCGCGATGTTTAATTTTGCCCCAGTATACTCTACCTGAGAATCCCTCATGATCCGAAAATTTATGTCATGCTTCTGCGAAAGGATACCGGTGAATTCGGCTTCGCGGTTTTGGACTTTGTTGCTTTCTTTTCGGGTCTGTTTACAGCGACTCAAACTGTCGGATCCAGTCTAGGAGACTTGGCATCGGGAGGAATGCCAGGAGCGCAGGGCAGGGGTCCAAAAAGACAACTTGCTGAGGACGGAGAAGCGGAACGAAGAACGCAGAAAGAAGAAGAAGAAGAGGAGAAGGAGGAGGTGGCAGGAGGAGAAGGGGGAGGAGGAGGAGGAAGAGGACGAAAAAGGGTGCTAACCCATGCAGGATGATTATCTGATGGCGCACTGTAGGATTTACACAGGAAGAGTTATCGCCGAACGGGATTTGTTCCTATCGGCCACTAAGGTCATTGAACTGTGGTGCCTTAAGGAAAGCTCCAATGTGTATTTAATTATAATTTTGACTCTATAAACAAACCCCACGTTTGTGGTTAATGCACCTTTCATGCCTCGTATAATTTTTTAAGATATTGTTCGACGGATCGTGCAGAGAGTATTTTCCAGTGAAACGTCCTCGGGAGATATTTAATCTGAAGAATGCTTGGGTAACAAGTTCCTTGAATGATATGTGCTCAGCTTCCAATAATATTAGGATATTTACATTAATTTTGGTGTCTGCTCTTACATATCATTCATAAGAGGAGACTATTTTATCCTTGCATCATGCGAAGAATTCCTAACATATAGATGAGTTTCTTGAAGTATGTATATTTTTCACTTGTTATTACATTTTATTTACTTTTATAAGATTAGTACTAGCAATGAGAATGAAATTTATCTAATATTAATAGGACAATGCAATGGTCAGATGATATATTATATAAAGATCGTATTTTGTTGGACAGATATGAGAAAACAAACTTCAGACAGGACTGATGTTTTCTCCTATAAATATTTTTGATTATAGTATAGAAAATCGATGACAGTTATATATGTTAGAGAAGCGATTTCATGCTCAAAATGAGTTCTGACGAGAAGAAATGCTTCTGTATTCCTCAGATATTAATAAATTTAATTACAATGAAATATATCGTGGTCAGATATCACAGCCTCGTGGAAAGTGACTGCATCCTTCCTCAATAAATTCGACGGCCCTACATGGTGAACCACTTGAAGCCACTCGTGAGAGAAATTGTAAGGATTCACATCGAATTTTTTGTGTGCGTGACGTACTCACGTAACCCTTCCAAGGTCGTAAAGAATATTCGGAAACGTTTCAATCCCATTATACCGAGAGGTTTTTGCTTGGATTCACTCTTCCTGCCCGTGGATGAAAAAAAATTTAATCTTAAAAAAAGAGAAAGATGGTGAGGTGGCAAAGTGCAGAGAGAAAGAGATTTGATATAATCACTGACCAGTCACGAATGAAATTTTAATCAGATCTGTAGAAAGGGTTGAAATGTGTGGATGCCTTGTGTCATGAATTTATTGGATTAAATAATATACTTATTTATTACCATATAATATATATCAGAAACGTCCTTGTGTTTCATTTAAAATTGGTTAATTATTTAAGGGCGCAAGAGGCACTTTTAATAATTAAAATCAAGTACAAAGATTTTCCAAATGAGGGCGTGAGTTCCGTATAAAGCATCACCACCATACCTGCATAAATATAATTCGATCATTTTTTTTTACTACAATGATAATTAAGGGGGGAGTATAGTTAATTCGGGCCAAAAAAGGCACATTTTCAAGTATTTTTTAAAGCGATGCAGGTAATGTTGGTTCATTTCTTTAATCGGTACATAATAATAGAAAATCTGAACCATATTCTCCCTAGTTTTCGCTGAAAAATATTAATAAATAGGCTGTTGGCAGCAAATCTTCGAAGGCGCCTCGAAAAAAAGTTACTTTGCGGTGACGGTTCTACTGAGTGAGATGTTTCTCGAGGTAACATGGCTCTCCTTTTTTTTAGCAATTTTTTTATATTTTTTTCTTAACAATTTAAAGTCAAAACGCGTTTCTTGCTAAAAAAATCAACGAATTTGTTAGGGTAAATTTAATATTAATAATTATAATATATAAAAAACAGAGCCATTTTAGCTCATGAATTATGCATAGAAATAGTATACCAAATTTCAAAAAGATCTATGCAGTAGATTTTGAGTTACAACCCTCACCGACTTTGAAAACGTGGATTCGAGAAAAAAGCGTTTAAAGTTTTAAACATGAAAAAATACAAAAATGTATCTTTTTATACGTACACAGAATCATCAATGCCAGTTCCGTACATACTGAATGTGTAAATGATTTCTTATTCCTGTATAATGACTCACCGACAAATAAGGCAATTTAGGGATTACAAAAGAGCGCAGAAGCTACTAGGTAACAACGCTGCGCGCTGCTGCCGGACACAAAACCGAAGGGGAGCAGCTATCCTTCAAAACTCCATATCTCCGTTAGTTATGCTCCGATTTGCTTGAAATTTGGATATGACATTCTTGAGATGTTGTACATTTATATAAACAATTAAAAATAAAGTTTTTTTTCTACCGAAATAGCTATACTCCCCCCTTAATTAGTAGAAATTCATGTTTGCTCCCTAGGGTTCAAAAGTGTGATTCTACTACTTCTCACCTAAGAGCGCTTGAAAAACGATATTGTACGCCCGCTCTACAGAAATGGTAAAGACATAAATCATGCCTGTGTTATAAAAATATGTTAGTTAATCCGAGAAAAACTTTTTAAACCCAGCAAAAAGCTGGTTGCCCAAAAAGTACATTTTGTAATGGAGCTTCTTTACAAGAGAAACTTTAAATCTTGATTTTAGAATGTTAGTTACAAAAAAAGCGTAGTAAGCATTTATTTTTTTCTTTCTGAGCGTCATTCCTTGCAAAAAAAAAATAAAATAAGTAAGGGCCGAGAAGAGTCCATTCTTCTTCCTCGTCTCCATTCTTCAACTTGTACCGTGACTGATGAGGCTTCTTTGTAATACGTTGAATCAGGTAGCCCTTCGCGAAAAGTGCACAATTCTAGAGTACCGTAATTCTTATTCGGATTCTCAGTGAGGCCTGCGCCGTAATTCTTTGAATAAAAAGAAGGTTGGTCAGCCCTTGATCACTAGGGCTTCAGCTCCGGTCACTGATCGGATAAGGATGTCTTTCTTTAGCAAGCAGCGGCCCACTACTGGACTATCTTATAAATATTGGGAGACGCGTTTGAGAGCGTCGAGACACACTTAAAATAATCTTGAATGTCTTCCTGAAATGTAGAATTTTACATCTTCCAGGATTTTTGCACCAATGTAACAAAGAAACGAGAAGAATCACGAAAAAAGAAAGAAATAAGGAAAGAAAGAGGACCAGTTCTGACTCACATGTTTGACAATATATGATGCTCTTCTGGTTTTGATAATTTAACAACGGTTCTTACATATTTTTGGGGTTATTAAACCTTCGCATCACCTAATGATCCTTATTTTTAAAAACAGTAAAATCCGGTTTAAATTTAAACGTTGACAAATACCGGATAAATACAAGGGAACCTACGTGCATTCTGACTTTTATTTTTTGCACAATCATCACTCACGTATCAGGTTTTATTATCGTGTACCTTATGTACTAACAACTGTGTAGAAAAGAAAAACAGAATTATTCACTTTGTCTAAGATTTCCGTTAATAACAACACTGAAAATTTAATTGCATGGCCAAGAGTGGCAAATTTTTAGGGGCGGCATCCGGCTTATATATATTTTTTTTTTAATTACAGAAAAAGTCTGTTTTCAGTTGTATTGCTTTTTTGTCTAAATCTGAATCAGTGAAAAGTCACTAAGTGCCAGTGAAATCTCACTGATTCAAATAGCTAGAATCCGGTCACTGACAACCAGTGTAAAGTTACTTATTCATTCAATGACAGTTTCACTGTCATTGAGTTTCGAATAACAATAAGGTTACAAGCATTCAAAAACACAGTATTAGTAATTTTACGTTGTCAGGACTAATTGCTACACAGGTAGATGTGATGAAAACCAATTATTTTAATTTGTTTATCATGATTTTATATTCTTGTAATTGATAACATTTGAATGAAGCGAGTGTTTTGTGATGTATTGTTATGCAAAATCCCGCTAGATTTGGCAAATTTTATGCTTTTAAAGTGCCTTCCAATTAGCTAAATGACGCAATGGTGTTTTTAAATTATTTCGGGTTACGTTTGCCATCTCCGATCGGCTTTGAAAAGGATTGTAATTTGAATATTTTCATTGCCTTTCCGGGGATACAAAATAGTAGGACTGAAACGGCAATCCTAGGTACACAAGAACCCCAATATAAGGCTGACTGATTTAGTTCTTCCTAGAACTGTTGGTCCACGCAGTTTCTCAGCGCACAAGCAATGTCAACAATGCGTCGCCACCACGCACCATTCGTCTAACGACGGATTCAGTGCCACGGCCACTGTGAGGCAATCCCTGAAACTGGCCTTATATTGGAGTTCTTGGGGTCCATATCATTCATGCGCCAAGTCTCTCTGCGGCATCTCGACCTAGCGGCATCTCACACTAGTGGAAAGGGATTCGAACAATATTATTTCTGTGGCCATTCACAGGGGTACCTCCCCCCCCCCCTCCTCACCGAGACGTTGGAAAAAGGGTAGGGGCTTGACCAACATTATTTCTTTGGCCAGTTACAGGAGTGCGATGAGAGATGCCGAAAAAATGTCAATTTCACTGTAAAAAACTCCGTGCGGGAGAGAAGCCGCTAGATAGAGATGCCACAGTTGTGACATGCCGCAGAGAAACTTGCCGCATGTGAGATGTCATGACCCCTCGCTTTTCAACTTTTCCTTGCAGTAAATTGTAAAAAGATGTATCGAGGGGTAGACCTAAAGGAAAAATGTGGGACCAATTATCCTACAAGTTCATAAATCTTTTCACAGAAAAGACACTTTGCGAAAGTTTTCTGTACTTCTTTCTTCCGCTCAAAAAACATATCCTTCAATGGGATTACATCATGATGTTGGGCTTTTCTTCCCAGCCCAGGCATAATTATTATTTTCAATTACTATAACGCATTCAACAGAATTATTAATAATTATTATACTTCAAAAGTGAGGTTATGTACTTTTCAACACTGATGACACTGATTTTACAAGTCGGCCATCTTGAAAACGTAACCTACAGGAGGTTTCTTCGGTTTTCTACTGTTTTCGACGTATATTACGTCAAAAACGTATTATACGTAGAAAATACTCAAGTTACGCGTGACTGACCAACCCTGGTTGTCTGGCGGTTATATGTGCTCATGCTAAAGGACTTAAATGGACCAGCCTAACAACACAATAATACTAAGAGACATTTAAGTAATTAACTTCAAAGCATTAAAAGTAGTAAAACACAAATTTGAAAGGAAAATAAATTATGTGAATTTTAATTACTTTTTGGAAAATATGACTTGTAGGTTAAATGTACCGGTAGTCAGACAACGATTCTATGGTCGGACACCTTTTTTCGAAGACCATATATAAAAATGTATTAGATTTTGCAAATTGTCAAAACTAGGTCTGAAAATAAATGTCAATCTCTTTCATATGACTCAACTTTTATAGCACCCCATGTAGAAATCGGCCCAGCTTAGCCCAACTTATCATTGGGCGCCAATTGGGCCCCAACTGGGCAGCCCAGATAACAAAAAGTGAAATTGATTAACACATTATTTCAATTATATGAGTAAGTGGATGCAATCCCACCAGAATCCTGTAACTTTTCCAATTATTCCGAATTATTAATCATCAAAACTTATATTAATAAAGCCGATCAATGTTTGACTTCTCGCTTGGGCTTATATTGGGCATACTCATAGAACGCCCATAGTGGGCGTTCTAAATAAATTAATAGATTATTTTAATTATATGAATAAGTGGGTGCAATCCCATCCAAATCCTACAACTTTTCCAATTATTCCGAATTTTTAATTATCAAAACTTATGTTAATAAAGTCGATCAGTGATTGATTTCTGGCCTGGGCTTACATTGGGCATATCCATAGAATGCCCATAGTGGGCGTTCTAAATTAATTAACAGATTATTTTAATTATATGAATAAGTAGATGAAATCCCATCCACATCCTGAAACTTTTCAAATTATTCAGAAGTTTTAACTATCAAAACTTATGTTGATAAAGCCGATCAGTGTTTGATTTTGTACTTAATTGGGCTTAAATTGGGCTCAACCATAGAACACTCATAGGAAGCAATATCGGAGTAAACACGTCTGGTCCCAAAATGCAACCCCAGTTATATCGATGGAGGGCAGTAAAGAGATAAAATGTCGGGTGTGGTTTGCTGCTATTTACATCGGTAAAGTTATTGTAAACTGCACCCGTTTTAGAAATATATATGGATCGAGATAATTCTTATATAAAAACGGCCTGCAAATAACAAATTACGCATACGGGTTGAAAAATATTGAGTGATTCAAGCAGAATCTGGCACCCATTTTCATTTATATAAATGAAAATAATTCTTACACTATAACCTTAAATGGTAAATGAATCATTTACGAATATTATTTCCCTCGTGAAAAAAATACCAATTTAATACCATTTTAAGACCACTTTCAAACAACGTTTGGTCTTTTTCTGGTATGTACACTTTGGCCTATACCTGCATCACTTTTAAGTCATTGAAATAGACACTCTGAAATAAGGATAGCTGTCTGTATCAACTGACTAGCTATACTGAGGTTCATGATGCAAAAGTAATCTTAGGTGGAGGCACCGAGCCGAGTACTAGACCCTCTGTCAATGAGATACGAATTTCAAGAAAAGAAATTTTGTTAATAAGTATAAAGGGCCATTTATACCTTGAAAACATCGAAAAATACATTTTTCAATTTTTTTTTCAATAATATTTGTCATATAGCATTCGTGAAAGGTTGATAAATCCTTTTCTGACTGTCACAGGCAACGTGAGGTTAGGTTTACTATAGTTCACCATATATTCCTTTGTATGTATAATGTCCACTAAAAGTATAAATTACCTTTGTATATAAGCACTAAGCAAATATTCAAAGATTATTTACCCGCATATACTTAATTATAAGTAACCGTATACCCAGTGCCGGCCTTAGCCTATGTGGCGCCCTCGGGCGAAATCTTTCATGGCGCCCCTTTCAAAATTAAAAATGCCAATATTGATTAGATTTTCGAAATTTTCAGTGAAAACAAAACAAAACACATTGAATGATTCCTTATAAAAATCATGTTACTTCAGAAAACATAGGTTAAGAATACATACAAAGTAGTACAAAGAAAACAAAGCAGATTAAGATTGTAAACTAAGTTTAGTTAATGGCCGAAGTTAACTTTCCGGGCTTTCTTATCGGCGAAATCTTTAATTACAGCAGAAAAGTCCAGATTTTCGGCGATATTGTTTTCAATTGATAAAGTTCCTAAACTGGAAAGTCGGTCTTGTGACATTGTAGATCTTAAATAAGTTTTGATTAATTTCAGTTTAGAAAAACTTCATTCGCCACTTGCTACAGTTACAGGAATTGTTAATAAAATTCGCAAAGCAATCCATATGTTCGGATATAAATCTTGTAAACTGTGCCGCTTTATAAAGTTCAATACGATGAGCGGAGTATTTTTACCTTCAACCTCACCAGAAAGAAAAGCTTTCATACTTATTAGTTAATCGCAAAGCAGAGTACCGTCAATCTCAGATTTGGAATCAACCATGAGTTTCATTTGAAGATCGGCACAGGATTTAACAAGTTCTTTTCTTTCTGGTAGATTATCTACATTATACAAAAACCCCCATGTTTCTGAATAGTCGTTCAGGTGCTCAAATCTTTCCTTCATAGACATTAAAGCTGTATCCAACAGAGGATTGAAAAATTCGATTTCTAGCTTTTTCTGCGGACAATCGATGTGTTCATCTTGGGCAATTTCATCAAACTGGCACTTCACACGTCTGATTCTTTTTATTGGTTTAAATACCGGCCCAATTTGTAGTTCCTCTGCTAGATCTTTTGCTTTAATGATGGCTTACTCAAAACCATTTTTTCGATAGTCTTATAAAAATTCACCACATTTATTGAGCATTTCTACACATTCGGCGATATCCATGTCTTTTGCTTGAATTGCTTTACTCACAACTTTGATTTGATAAAGAACATCGTACCAAACAACTAAAGAGATAAGAAAGCAAGTCTTTCAATTCTGCTAGGGTGACTGCCTCATACACTATATCCGGATCACAGCCTTCAGTTTCAGACAAAGTAATTAAAGCATCATGAACACCAGAAATTTGATAGCGAACTGACACTACTTATTTTCACTTCCCAACGTGTATCACATAGTTTCTTTAAAGTAAAGATTTCTACGTGACTAGTTAGAATGTTCCATCGATTGACCGAAGCTGAGAATAGTGTGAACAGTCTTTGAAGAATACCGAACAAAGTAACTGATTTCACAGAAGACTTTGCAGAGTCACATAAAACAAGATTTAAATTGTGACTTCAACAAGGCACATATAAAGCTAATGGATTTATATCTAAAATCCTTTTCTGCACACCAATATTCTTTCCTTTCATGTTCGATCCATTATCATACCCCTGACTTCTGCAATTACTGAGGTCGAGTCCGTATTTAGTTAAAATATTAATCCAAACCTCAGTAAGACCTAAACCAGTGGTATCATCAACGGTCAAGAATCCTAAAAAGTGTTCTTTAATTTGCACTGTATCATCTGATAAGTCAACAAATCGAATTGTAAGAGAGAGTTGTTCTTTCCGAGAAATGTGTGGAGTGCAGTCAGCTATTATTGCGTAATATATGGCTACCTTGGCTCTACTTATAATTTCGGCATTTGCTTTTTCAGCCATCAAATCTATTAATTCATTTTGAATCGTTTTTCCGCAATAATGATTCGAAATATCACCATTCATTGCACGTGTTACATGGTTCTGCATGACGGGATCATACTTTGTAAGAAATTGTACTAGTCCTAAGAACTTGCCATTATTAGGTGTATACAAAGTGTCCGACGTTCCCCTAAAAGCCATATTGTTCTCCGACACCCTAGCAGACCGAATGAACGGAACGGATACGCTGCAGCGTATCTTTATAATATCCACATCGTATCCTCTCCGTATCATGCAAGAAAAACTCATTAAAAAAGCAAGATGAACATTTAACTTGTTGAAATTGGGTTTCTACGTGAAATTTTGCGTTAGAAGGTCACGGAGTAATTGCAATAG
>CAKNWW010330542.1:0-11269 GCA_932074435.1 Andricus kollari
GTCGATTACTGGTCAAATAATTTTCTGGAGAAACGAGAAAAAATCTGTCACGGCCCAGATTTGAACCGGGAACGCCACTATTCACGAGTGGAGCGTTAACCAATTACGCCACCGAGGCCACAGCAGAAAGTTTCTCGTTTCTCCTATATCACAGGATGACGCGAGTCTACATCTCAGTAACCTGTGAATTTCTAGTGATTAATTATAATCTGAATAAATTCACCGAATCATGTATATATTTAAAGTATGATGTTATTTTGTCGACCAGGGTAATTAATTAATTAATTTCTTAGGTTAAATTTTTGTCGATTACTGGTCAAATAATTTTCCGGAGAAACGAGAAAAAATCTGCCACGGCCCGGATTTGAACCGGGAACCGTCATCTTGTGATATAGGAGAAACGAGAAACTTTCTGCTGTGGCCTCGGTGGCGTAATTTGTTAACGTTCTACTCGTGAATAGTGGCGTTCCTGGTTCAAATCTGGTCCCTGGCAGATTTTTTTCTCGTTTCTCCAGAAAATTATTTGACCAGTAATAGACAAAAATTTAACATCAGAAATTAATTAACGGTCTCACTCCGCAGGCAGCGGATGTGGCAGGAATCTGCTGACCTGCGAAATATAATTCCCCCGTCTCTAATCTTGTTATAGTTTTATGCTTAACTATTCTCTCTTGACTTTCCTATTTTTTCATCTGCTATTTTCATTATCCAGATATATTAAAGACTTATAACTTTCCCTTCCTTATTTGTCCCTGTTAAAGCTGTTTGATTACCTTAGTTGATTGGTTACATGAAATTTTTTTATTTCCTTCACACGCACACGCACACACCATACATTCATTTGCTATAATACAAACAATTATTAATTTTTATTCTATTGCGCGTCACATACAATATGAAAGAAAAGGTAAAGACAATTTCATTTCATAAATAATAATATTATTATTTTATTTCATTCAGTTTTAGGAATATTTTTGTGTTATGACACAAACCCGTTCAAGTCATGTGTCGAGACTTATGAAAATCATCCGTGAACGAAATAAAGTTCCCAGCAGACACAGTTATATAACTGTGATGTAACAGTTCTAGAATAGAAAACAACAGGTCTTGTAATTGCTTAAGAAGAGGGTAAGACCAGGGGACGAGTATTGACGTCCCTAAATGTCACAGATCTGTAACAACTCCGGAACAGTGTTATATGTCAAAGTATATTCTTAGAACAATTTAGGAACAGGGTTACAGAGTAACCATGTTGTGTAACAGAGCCGCAACACATATTTAACAGTGTTGCGATGTGAATTTATTCTGTGATCGTTTTGCAACAATTCTGCAATAGCGTTATATGTCAACAATTATTTTCAGAACAATTTAGGAACAGGGTTACATAGTGACATTGTTCTGTTATAGTATTGTAATACATACGTAACAGTGTTACGATGTAAATTTGTTATGTGATCATTCTGTAACAATTCCGGAACAGTGTTATAGGTCAAAAATATTTTTAGAACAATTTAGGAACAGGGTTACAGTGTGACATTGTTCTGTAATAGTACTGTAATACACACATAACAGTTTTACGATGTTAATTTGTTCTGTGATCGTTGTGTAACAATTCTGGAACAGCGTTATATGTCAGAAAATATTTTTAAAACAATTTAGGAACAGGGTTGCAGAGTACCTTTGTTCTGTAATAGTGCCGCAACACACATGTGACAGTGCTACGCTGTAAATTTGTTCTGTGATCGTTCTGTAACATTTCGGCAACAGCGGTATATGTAAAAAAATATTTTTAGAACAATTCAGGAACAGGGTTACAGAGTTACATTGTGCTGTAATAGTTCTGTAATACATATGTAACAGTCTTGTGATGTGAATTTATTCTGTGATCGTTTTGCAACAATTGTGCAACAGCATTATATGTCAAAAAATATTTTCAGAACAATTTGGGAACAGGGTTACATAGTCACATTGTTCTGTAATAGTACTGTAATACATACGTAACAGTGTTACGATGTAAATTTGTTCTGTGATAATTCTGTAACAATTCCGGAACAGGGTTATAGGTCAAAAAATATTTTTAGAATAATTTAGGAACAGGGTTACAGAGTGACATTGTTCTGTAATAGTACTATGATACATAGGTAACAGTTTTAAGATGTTAATTTGTTCTGTGATCGTTTTGTAACAATTCTGGAACAGCGTTATATGTCAAAAAATATGTATTAAACAATTTAGGAACAAGGTTAGAGAGTAACTTTGTTCTGTAATAGTGCCGTAACACATATGTGACAGTGTTACGATGTAAATTTGTTCTGTGATCGTTCTGTGGCAATTCTGCAACAGCGTCATATGTCAAAAAATATTTTCAGAACAATTTAGGAACAGGGTTAGAGAGATACATTGTTCTACAATAGTTCTGTAATACGTATGTAACAGTGTTACGATGTGAATTTATTCTGTGATCGTTTTGCAACAATTCTGCAACAGCGTTATATGTCAAAAAATATGTTTAGAACAATTGAGGAACGGGGTTACGGAGTAACATTGTTCTGTAATAGTGCTGCAACACATATTTAACAGCGTTACGATGTAAGTTTGTTCTGTGATCGTTCTGTAACAATTCCGGAACAGTGTTATAGGTCAAAAAATATGTTTAGAACAATTTAGGAATAGAGTTTCAGAGTAACATTGTTCTGTAACAGTGCCGTGACACATATTCAACAGTGGTATGATGTCGATTTGTTATGTGGTCATTCTGTAACAATTTTATAACAGTGTTGCAACGTTTTTATATGGATTGTAACAATTCCGTAACAGTGTTACAAGGATATGTGACAAAAAAATGTTTTTGTGCAATTGCTGCACTTGGTTCATATTTTAAATAACACAATTTCACGCACGGTCCCCTACGAATATAATCGGTCGCTTAATCCCGTTGAAAAATTACACTTGCTCGAAATGCAAACCCTACCTAAACTACCTAACCCGTATGTACCTAGCCGATGCCTTGGCCCGACCTTGAGCGATAGTTTGCCCTATTTTCGGCGTATTCTTATTCAGTTCAAATGACTCACTGCGTCAGACTTGTTACATTACAGAATCCTAGAACTTCTATATAGCTTTACAGTAACAGCGTTACAGAAATGTGTGAGCTTTATGTTCTGTTGCTGGAAAAAGTGTCACATTTAAGTGACATGAAAGTTCTATCACTATGCGATATATCAGTCACATTACAGAATTCCAGAACTGTTACGTATCCTTATATTACCAGTGTTACAGGACAGAGTGACCTTTATGTTTCGTTTCTGCAACACGTGTGACATTCTAGTGACGTAACAGTTCTAGCCTCTGTTCTATATGAGTTACATTACAGAATTCCAGAACTGTTACATATTCCAGCAGTAACAGCGTTAGAGAACAGTGTGACCTTTATGTTCTGTATTTCTTATGGCACACGATTGTAACAATGTTATGTATAAATGTGACCTTTTTATTATGTAACGTTTACAGAACGTGTCCGCTGGGTTATCATCATATTAAAACGAACGTAATTAGAAAAAGCTTTTGATTGAATAAAAAACTCTAAACTTTAGCTTTCAGTCTTATCACGCCTCTACGGAATAAGACGCTACAATACTAGGAAAACTTTTGTAATAATGAAGAGTGTGTAAAAACTGCGAAATATGTGATGGACTGATTTCAAAAAGTTTTGATAAAGCTAGCAATTTTCAATTTAAAATTGAAGAATTTACTAGTACTATAGTAGTCGAGTTGTGCGCACCCTCTAATGCTGTATTAAAATTATTACAATGCAAAAACTTTGGTTCTTTTCAAACACTTATCCAAATTAGTCATGAAGGAAGTAAACTTATAATCATAATACAAATGTAATATAGATAACTGACTTATAATTAAATTGACAACGCTAAAAGATTTATCTTTTAGTCATATCACGCCTCTTTGAAATAAGACACTATGATACTAAGAGACCATTAGTAATAATTAAGAGTGTGTAAAAATCGAGAATTAGGAAATGGTCTGTTTTCAAAAGATTTTGAAAAAGTTAGCATCAAAATTGCCTCATTTTACTCCCAAAATACTAGAATTGCATCTTTTTTAAATAATCAGATCCAATTCCTGATTTGAATCAAATCTGTATTCTTCGTAAAAAAATTGGCTAATTTTAATGCTTTTTGTGTAAAATATTTTTCGTTTTTGCATGCTTGGGGTAGAATACAAAAAAAAAAACGTTTTACATATAAACTATTGCAAATTTTTCACTCCGAATACAGATTTGATTCGAAACAGGAATAGGCCCTAATTATCTAAAAAATATGTAATAAAATTCTAGCTCAGACCATAGAGTGAATTTTTTGGAGTGAAAGTGTAGACGAGGGAAAAAAGTAAAATGGTGAAGCTGAATAAAGGCAAGGGGAAGTTGTTCCTGTGTTAAGTAAAGTCTATTTTCGAGGAATAAGGTTTTGATCGGGCAAAAATAACAAAATGAACGTGAGGGAACGCATAGTGAGGGAGAGTTTCTAACGAGAGCAGAGTTGTGCAAAAATAAGAGAAAAAGGGACTTGAAGAAGAGTATTGACAAATTCTCAAGCCCAAAGGGTACAAAAATCGATAACAAGCTGATGAAGTTACCGGTGAACAAGGGGGGAAAGGATGATTTCAGGATTCAGACAAGAAAGGAAGGACTAGAGGAGGGGAAATGCAACAAAAACCGGTAGAAGAAGTAAAAGTGATGGGAAAATGATTGAAAGAAAGAAAAGGGGAGAAAGGAGAAACAAACTGACTATTACAGTGTTGAGAGTAACGGAGGAAACAGAAAGGGCACGGAATAAAGGGTAAAGAAATCCTAATACAGTCGAACTCTGATTTAACGTCGGTTTTGGGGCTGTCATTGGACCTGACCTAACCTAACTGAACCTGATTTAGCGTACCCCGTACACCCCGCGCAGCTCCTGACAAGCCTACCCGCAACGCGGCGTGAATTTTCGGAAATGGTAAATTCGGAAATGTTAAATCAGAGTTTGACTGTAGTAAAAATGGCCTCGTGGTAGGCAAAACAAGAGGTGATGAAGAAAAAAAAGTAAATTGGGGGAAAGAAAATCTAAATTGATTATGATTTTACATAGAAGGAAAGGGTAATTGAACGTAAAATAAGATAAATAGCTAGAAAAGAGAGGGACCAGGGAAAGATAGTTAAGGTAGATACAAACAAATCTATATTGAAGGGGGGTGGTGCAGATGGAATGAAGAAAAAGAGGAACTGGAGAAAAAAGGCACGCGTTTTTTAGAGTCAGGGAGAAGAGGAAAAAGGATAACGATGAGGTTAAAAAAAAGGAAATTGGTAGAAATAAGATTAAAAACAGAGGAAAAAACAGGAGGATAGTCCAAAAAAATAGGAGGAAGTTAAGATAATGTGTTAGAACGTTGCAGGAATAAAAAAAGGACAGCGAATTCTGGAAATATATAGAAAATTAGAGGTGGTAGGTCCAAAGGAAACGTGGATGGTAGAAAAGGATTGGGGGGGAGGGGAGTATAATGCCGAAGGGTTGCAGGTGGGAGTTACAAGGGGCAAAAAAAGAAAACGGTAGAGCTAGTGAGGAAATAATCACAGAAGTGAAAGAGACGCTAGAAGAAAATAAAGAAAAGTTACAGGAAAGAAAAACTAAGATAAAAGGAAACTGGTATAGAATATTGACAATATATCATGGAAACGAAATAAAAAATGTTAAAAAAGGCATAGAGAAGGCTATTAAGGAAGAGGAAGAAGAAATTTTAATAAGAGGTGGCGGGGATTTTAATGCAAGAATATTGAAGAAAGGTAATACGTACTTGAATGGAGTGGAGGGCGTAAGAGACTCGAAAGATCAGGTAATGAATAGCGAGGAAAGCAATGACTAGAGATGGTAGAAGATAAGAGGTGGTTCATACTTAATGAAAATAAGAAAGGAGACGAAAAAGGGGAGTTCCTTTATACAAGAAGCAACGCGGCAACAGTCATAGACTACGTAATCACTAACATAGATGTTTGGGAGAATGTCAAAAAAATACAAAAAAGAAGATAGGGTAGAATCAGATCATCAGGCAATTGGGGTGCATCTCAAAAGCAGAACAAGGAAGGAGTTTAGGTCAAATAAAGGGGCATTAATCGAGAAAGAAGTGTGGGCAAAGGATACATAAAAAGATAATTTAGAAAAATTGGAAAATTTAGAATTGGAGAAGATACAAAAGTTAGGTGGAATAGTGAATATAATAAAAAGAAAAGGCAGGGTAAGAACAGTATATAAATTGGAGAAGGGGAAGAGGGAAAGCAAAGATTATGCCACAACCAGAAAGGAATATAGGGAGTAATATAAGCAGAAGGAAGAAAATAAGAAAAAGGAATTAGAGGAAGAAATCAGCAAAATTAATACAGGAGGGGAGGCTTGGAAGTTTATTATTAAAATGAGCGAAATAGAAGATGGCGACAAGTAGTTGGCGGATGAAGAGATAGAAGTCCATATTAAAAAATTGAAGAAAGATAAAATAAAAGGAAGTGATGGGTTAGGTAATGAGGGATAGAAGCATAGAGGCAGTAGAGGGGAAACAAGAAGGCGGTTGAAAGAAGTAGTGAAAAAAGTATGGAATGGTGAGGGATTCCCAGAGGAATGGAAGGAGGCTCTAATAACGTAAATACATAAGAAGGGAGAAAAAGTAGAAAATTATAGAGGATTAACTCTATTAAATACGGCGTACAAAATGTATACAATGGTGTTATCGGAGAGGTTAAAGAAGGAGGTCATAGCAAAATGGATACTATCGGAAAGTCAGACAGCTTATTAAGAGGGCAGAAGCACGATAGATAGTATCTACATGTTACAATATGTCGTAGAAAAGGAGCTAGGAAGAATAGGAGAAAAAATGTGTGCTTTCTTTGTCGATCAAAAGTCTGCATTTCCGTCGGTAAACAAGGAAATGTAGTGGGAAGTAATGGAGAATGGAGAAGTAAAAAAAGAACTAATAGAAAGTGTGAGGGAGATTCATAAAGAAAATGAAGATATGGTAAAAGTTCGTGTTAAAATATGATAAGAGTTCTGGACAGAGTGTGTTTTGAGACAGGGGTGCCCGCTGAGACCATTGCTGTTTCCGATGTTTAAAGGAGACATGGGCGAGGTACTCAAAAAAGGATTAGCGGGAAGCTTAGTGGTAAAACGAGACATATTCTGGTCGCTGGCATACGCAGATGATATTGTATTGGTAGCTAGAGAGGAAGAAGTGTTGAGGAATATGAATAAAAGACTAGAAATGTACTTGGAAGAAAAGAAATTGGTTTTGAATGCGGACAAGTCTAAGATATTTGTTTTTGGTAGAAATAGAAGGAAAAAAGAATGACAATGGAGAGGCGAAAGTATTTTAGAAGTTCAAAAATTTACGTATCTGGGTTTTCTGCTTAAGAAAAATGGTAACATAAAGGATTACGCTAATAAAAGAGTGAGAAGAGCGTATATAGTAATTAAGAAGGTGTGGGGTATAGGAGAGCAATCATTTAAAAATGAGTTTAAGAGAAGAATCAGAATGTTTGAGGCGATGGTATCAAGTGTACTAATGCATGAGCTAGAGATTTGGGGTGGAAGGAATATGAGGAGGTAAAAAGGTTGCATGAGAAGTACATAAGATGAACTCTGGGACTGGACAGATGCACGCCATGGTATATCGTGTTGAAGGAAGCAGATATAGAGATAATGAGAGTAAGGGCATGTAATAGAGCTTGTAAATACGAAGAGAAATTAATGGATAGTGATAGTAGAACAATATTTGAAGCATGTTTTAAGGAAAGAGAAAGTGTAAAGGGTATTGGTATTGTAAGGGGATACTGGAAATGATTTGCATGTGTGAGATGTGGAAACACAGAAGATTGGAATAAATACTGGGGGAAGGACGAAGAAAGAATATGCATGATGTGTGGGAGAGTTAGGGGGACATTAAAACATTAGTTGGAAGATTGTGCGAAAATAGAAAAAGGAATTATGACGATGGAAAAGATTATGCATGAAAAGGGAAAAGTAGAGGGGGTGAAATAGCTAAGGAAATTGGAAACGAAGGAAAGTGAGGAGAGAACCAGTGAGAATAGAGCATAAGAGAAAAAAGTAAAAACTGTTGAAATTAGGGCTATGATAAATACTAGCGAACAAAAATGTATGAAGCGAACTGCGAAAAGTGAGGCGTGTAAGCGACAAATTAAGGCAATTCAAAAAGGCAATGTCTTATGACGAGACGTTGAGGCAAAGCGTTAAGGCGATGCATTAAGGTGAGGCGTTGAGGTAAAGCGTGCAGACGATGCGTTCAGGCGATGCATTAGGGCAAGGCTATGCGGTGAGGCGAGATGTTTAAACGAGGCTCTAAGGCAATAAAAAATTGTTAAAACGAATACAGCGATATGACAAGGAAGGATAATGTAACCATAGTTTAATGTTGAAAATAATCTCTGAGTTTACGCGATCTTATCGGGTCAATAATAAGATACAGTCAAAATTTGTTTGGGGTATAATCATAACATAGGGGAGAAATCGAAATTAAAAGGGGTAATTAGAATGGATACATGGTCACAATTATCGGGTACAGTGAAATCTCAAGAGGAAACCAAAGGGATTATTAAAATTTTAGTGTAACGTTATAATTAATAGGTGTGGTCTCAATACACAGGGCCGGCGCTATATATTAGACCACCCATCTGCAAAAATAAATTTCCGCCGCCCCTCCCCTTTTCTTAAAAAAAAGAAGGGAAAAAGACATTTTCTACATACGTATGCTCTAATTTTATTAACCCTCTACTGGTATGGTGATTTGAGGAGACATAAAAGGTACGGTGGGGCAGTAGCATAAAATTGTAAGTATCACAAAAAAATTGCAGTATCACGAAATTGTGTCACAAAATTGCAAACACGAGCTATACTGAATTTTCCTAAATCCGCTTTACTCGCCGTCTCTTATTTTTTGCGTCCAGTGCTGCTTGATGGTCAACAGTTTAACTTGTTCAGCGTGTGATTTGCTTCACTTAAGTTTCGAGCAAGTGCCCCAACATTTGGAGTGAATTTTTTGTTTGATGTTAAACTGAAGCTGTGAAATATGCTCGCGAGTCTTACTTGAGGCTTGAGGTATGTTCCTAACGCAATAAGTTCATCATACAAATCCACGCCTACTACATCTGAGCGATTTGCGTCTTCATTTGTTTTTTTTACTTGTAAACTCTAGCACTTTTTAAGCATGTGTAACTTACCCAACTTTAGAATTGTAGTGCTGTTAAATACGAAACCGAAAATATTTTTCAATGTTTTCATAAACTCCAACCGCTCTTGAAAGGACATAATTATTACGTCTAATATTTTGAAGTAAAAATCAACTTTAAATCTTTTCCCGGGATCATCTACTCTTTGTCGCATAGTTATCAGGTTTTTAAATTACTTATCTGCCTTTAAATCTGTTGCTAAATGTGTAGCTTCAGTTAGATATTCTTTCAAAGCTTCGTCAGTTCTTTTTTCAGTGAAAAACTTACTCAAATCTTCAAGAATTTTAATAGATTCCGGGAGATCCATGTGAGGATCACATGAATCTCAAGACAAACCATCGTAATACAGCTACATATAAATGATGAATTATTTTTAAAAAATCGAATTCGATTTTCAACATATGTTGTTTCTAAAATGTGTATAGATATAGAAAAATAGTTTAAAAGAAAGAAGTTCTATAACTGATAGTGGGCTTGTCCCGGAAAGAGTTTTTTAACGAGAAATTCAAAAAACGTAACTTTCATGTAATTTAATTAAAAAGCATGGTCTTTTAAACATGTTTGAGTACAAATTCAAAATTATTCTTTTCACGGTCCCGTTCCAGGACGCCAAATATAGCAAGAGCGGTGAAAAAATCTCTCTTAGAAGAATAATATAAATAGATGAAAACCATTTTCATTCATCACTTTTGCTTCGAATTTCTCAAAAAATTTCGTATGCGGAGAGTACGGTGTATAGAGAAATAAAAAAGCGATTCGATCACGTGCCATCAACATTTTTCGAAAGGAGGCTCGAAGCTCTATAAACTCCAAATCATTACAACAACAAAAAAACCCGTAACAAGAAAAAAAGGCCACGTGTAAATCTAGTTCAGTGATGCTAATGTGGGCGCCTTGAGCTACTGCGCTCGCGTTAGGGTCGCGCGCTAGTTGGCTGCAGCTGTTGCGGCATTTGAAAATGGGTGAAAATGGTTAAATATAAGTTATTTTTTGGAATTCCAAGAAAATAAACTGTTACTTGGAAAATTGATGTGCTATATTTTTTTTTTTTACTGAAACCAATGGTTCTACAGTTTATATGTATTCTCGTGCATTTTATAATAACAGCTAAGCCTCGCACGATAGCGATTCTCGAAAACAGAAAAATGTAACACTTTTATGCGCTACTTAATAACTCGAGAGTTCCAATGGAAAGGAGGACGATTCTCAGCGTGCTTTTGGCACGTTCCTTCACTCGGATTTTTCCTTCTCATGGCTCGGACGCTGAATGGCGGTGCTGGCGAGACGGCAGGTTGCGTGACGTAGCGGACCTCAGTGCTGACTACTTTGGCTGATAGCTACTCAAGTAGATTATTCAAATCTCCATATTTAACATATTGGCCGACCAAAAGTAGCTTAGCTTATTCGATGGTCCCACTAGTCATGCTGGGAAATGTAGACTAAAAACTTCTCAAAATGTGACGAGTGGGTCACGGGACCGGCTTGCTAACATTTTTATAATTATGAAAAAAGCAAAAAAACAATTATTTACAAAAGAAACTTTTTTCATAATTATAAAAATTTAGGACCAGAGCCGCGTTTCTCAGTGCTTCTTATTTATTATCCCAAATTTTCAACTCGATCTGGCTACTCGCGTGAAAATAAGTTTATAAATAAAAAAGTGTCGGTAAGGTAGGAAGCCGGTCACACAGGCTCAATTCTTCAAATAATCCTGTAGTTAAGGATATCTGTAAAGGACTTATACAGCGTTTTCAAATAAGTTATTGGTCTGTAAGTTTCCGGGTTAGAGGTTATTCCATAAGAACCATCGATGGACAATTTTCCGCGACTGTTTATTAATAATTGTAACTATATTCAGCAGAAACCTTTGTTTGTCAGAAGGTCCAACGCGGGACTTCACAGGCAGCGGATACCATTCTGAAAAATTGAACCCGCTCTCGGCGATATATATATATATCGGACGCAAGGAATAGAATACAGAAGAGGGAG
>CAKNWW010330594.1:0-12842 GCA_932074435.1 Andricus kollari
TGTGTGCAGATTTTTTTAATTTTCTTCAGCTAGGATTGTTGTTCACATTTCTGGAGGTCAGAAAAGTCTTCCTCTTTCCCGAACAAAATTTTATCTTATTTATAAATAATAGGAAAATTTTTTCGGGAACTTCAAAAATTCCCAGCGACGAGAATGCACTAAGAAAAAAATCGGTAAGATATCAGGAATCGAAACTGGAAATACAGCGAAATTAAAAATTTCGATTTTAGTATTTGATAAAATTATCTGTATAACTTGCGGTGTACAATTTGTCTAAGCAAGTGTGGACTTTTTTAGCACAAAAATACACTAGAAAAAAAAAATTGAACCCAGGAATCAAAATTGAAATTACAGACAATTTTCAAAACTAGGAATTTGTCATTGAATAGCATTTTTTTCTAATGTATTTAAATATTAAAAAGGTCCATACATTGTTACATTTAGATCTTGAAGAGACCATGTAATTTTAAAGATTTAAGTTTCATTAATAGTAATGTGCCAATTCACGCTTTCTTACAACTATTATGTCTATAAGTTTTCGACTCCTTTACACTTCAATTTGTTCTAGTCAGAAAATTGGTCCCAAGTATGAACGTTGACAGCAATCCTGGCATAACCAAAATCTTGACTCGACAAAACTTATTATCATGTCTTACGATTAACGAAACTCTATTAATAATAAAGGGTGCTGCTTGCCGAACTACTAAAACCTTTCTATCATTCTCTATTCATGATTTTCAAAGTACAGAATAGTTTTCCAAAATGATCTGCTTCGAAATTTAATTTTCAACTGATCCAGTATTAATTTTTACGCCCGCTGCGATTAATTACATTTTTCTTTATTTAAAATTGCAGTTATCTTTCAACTCAGATCTCAGGTGGATTCCCAAAAGCGAAAGACACTGCATGCTCCGTTTGAGCATTATGTGTCTCGAGCAACATACCATTTCGGCAAACTAAGTGCCAATCCATTGTGGGAGTCTCTCACATCTATCTCACGCTGAGCCTCAACCAACTTTAACCGAAAGATCCTTAAAGTTGGATGACATTTATTGGATACTGGTTTATATTGCCACAAAAGTACTTTTAAACAAAATTCAATACAAAATTGTAGGCTTTTATGTTTTTTATTATTTTTTTTATATTTTAAAATCTTGCCAGCATCATTTAATTATGACCTGAGATAAGCCGGTGGTTGAAAAAATGTTTAAAAAACTTTTGCTGTGATTAAGGTTTTTTTCGAAACATGCATATAACATTTTCTTTTTTAAAGCGCTTTCACGATTTTTTTAAATGCATATCAAAAATATCTGAACATCATCCGAGGAGAAACTTCTGCGAAAGAAGGTCCAGTAATGTAATTTTCTAATAATCTTTTACACTGAAGGAATATATAAACCTTTGTAGATTTAACAGTTATAATTTTACAAAAAAATTTGTTAAAGTTGGTTGAAGCGCACCGTAATCAGACATATTTTGTTCTAAAAGAATTTTGTTCGCAAATTCAATTAAACACAGATCTTCCTTCAATTATTGGTCAAACATTTAGTAGAAATGTTGAACTCCAGTATTTTCACTGGTTGAAAGCCATAACCCACTTTTTCACACTGGTAGTTTTTTGTGTGAGCACTTCAGTTAAATCAATTCGACATCAAGTTTAATTTTGAAACCTATTGCCATCAATTATTTTTTTTATTATAGAGGACAGACTTACTTACATAGTTTCATTGGCATAATCAATGGAACAAATTCCACCTATGGAAAAAAACGGAAATCCTATTTCAGCCATTGTCCGGATTTTTGTAGTTAGTTAGTTAGTTGTAATGTGGGAGGTGGGCCCCGTGAGGTGCCCCCCTGGCGCTCAAGCTATGAAGCCTATTGTGCCACACCCGTGTTTATTTTCAAGGCAGTACTTCAAATCCGGTCATCTTCGCCGAGTGTCGGGCCCGGCGGAACGTAGGTTACCTGTCTCTCTCGCTCCTCAAGAAGCGTGAATGTAAAGGAATTAGAGTAAGCGAGACACTCGCATGTGGAAAATCGTCATTTGTTTTCCACATGCCAGTGTCTCGCTTACTCTAATTCCTTTACATTCACGCTTCATGAGGAGCAAGAAAGACAGATAACCTACGTTGCGCCGGCCCTGCCGAGTGTTTTTGGATCTCGGTGAATTTCGTTGTTATCAACATTCTGAAATTCTACCCCTCAAGTGCCAGGCGTACCTATCGCACAGTAAATGACGTCCTTCTTTGTTGATCAGGCAAGGTAAGCCTCACCCACTCTGCCATTCGTCTGCGTCCTTAGCAGGCCGCAGGAGAGGGGATACGGCTAGACTAAGGCGGACGGAGCGCTCCCTCTGAGGTCATTAGTTGGATGCACAGATTCGAAGCACTGCCCTGGTGTGTTATTTAAGTGTATTTGTGTGTGTTCATCACTCGAAATTGGCCAGCGACCGCCGAGCAAGAGTCCCCCGTAGGTGCGTGAAGCACAGTAGTCCCCCGTAGGAGCCGCGAGTGAAAGAGTCCCCCGTACGAGTCTCAAGCTCAAAGAGATCGCTGCCCCATTTCGAGTCTTCTCGAAATCGGCTTCGACCCCCAAGGTTAGGCCCTCGAAAGACCCCATTTATCCTTGGTAAGGTACCAGCTTTTTTGAGGGGACCTACAGTTTAAGGTGGGTTCCGAGACACCGAAGCTACTCCGGAGTTATGTAACTCACTTATATAATATTTGTGAGTTTATTTTTAAAGGAAACCCGGAAATCCTCGATATGATCGAGGACCCGGCGAAAATTATTGTATTTTCGCGAGTTTTTAGTTTTCAGGGAGAACCCGGTTATCCTCGATATGATCGAGGACCCGGAGGAGGTTATTTATTTTCGCGAGTTTTGGTTGATATGATTGATTAACTGGAAGAGATCATTTATTTTTTAGAAAACCCGGTTATCCTCGGTACGATCGAGGACCCGAAAGAGGTTTTTTATTTTCGAGAAAACCAAAATAAACTTACCGCTGGAGCGCCCAACGCCATATCAGAACTACTATCCTCCATTGGGACCTCACTTATTCATAAAAATGTAGATCGTCTACGTTACAAGTCGGAGCTTAATCGTCTGGTCGTAAACCACCACGAGGGCAACAGGGCCTCAAGAAAGGGGATAAGGATAAGGTAGATAGATTTATATATATATTTCAAAACTCACAGTGGAAACAAATACGGATAAAGAATCTAGGTCCTGAAAGAACAAGAATACTCGCGAGTACAGGATTCCCGCGGGCTTTTTGAGAGCGAATTCCTCGCTGGGGTGCGGCCGAACTCGAACTGAACTGTGAGCCTGACCGCCGCTGCTCGCTGACCAGACCGCGCTCGCACGGCGACCAGACTCCGTACTACGATAAACTACATCGTCGCCACTAGTGGTGTCGCTCGTGCGTGGCAAATATTCAAAAAACTTATAGTGCCCATTATGACGAATGGTCAAGCAAATAATTGAATTGAATATATTTGGACGTTGGATTAAAAAATCCAAATGGTTTTTTAGCGGACTTTACCATTGATGTTCCACTCTTAATTTCATATGAAGAAGTATCAATTCATCTTAGACTCCTGAATATTACTGGATTCCCTTGGATATCGGTTCCAACCTGATTTGAAATCTAACTCCTTCTAGCCGCCAGACATTTTTTTAAAGATACGAGCGTCACCGTAGAAACATTTCTCAAAATGAGACGGTCCACGAAAACTCAATTTTCTGACCCCGCAACAGGTCCTCAATTCCTCTGTTGATATCGTTATTGGTTTTGTTGATATTACGAAATGGCTTTTGCCTATCCTTTGGGTGCTTAGACCACAAACGGTAAAGATAATTTCAGTAAATATCAAAATCAGAATTTAAGAAATTCGCTGTATATCCAATTTCGATCTCAGGTTCTTATCGACATTTTTTTCTAGTGTATTTTTATCTTAAGAAAGTTAACCCATGCTCATAATAATGTTAAACCACAAATTATACAGATGATTTCATTAATGACCAAAATCGGTATTTCAAAAATTCGCTATATTTCCAATTTCAATTCACCGATTTTTTTTCGAATTCTTTTCCTATTTACACAGTTAGTAAGATTTTTTCCCAAAGAAGAGATGAATTAAATGGGAATTATCTTTTGAAAAATGGTGCTTAAAATTCGCAAAAAATGTATGGAACTTTATGGAAGTCGAGCTCGTCCTGGACGATTTGGAAGGCAGAACCATTACTTATTGCAGATCACTTGCAAACTCATCAATGGTTATCAGTCGATTTGCCAGCAGCAGCACTCGAGCTTTTTGAATTTTCTCTTCAGAGGGGGAAGTTAACGAGCGTCCTGCCTCTTTATGCATACTGCAAGCGAAGCGGATAAGTTTACGTTCTCGTAGCTGCTAGAAAATTGACACGATCAAGGTCAAACTTTGATAACGTCATAGGACACGATGAAATCACAACGACAAGCCTGCGAAACCCTCGTGTGTTTTGAGGACACGAAACGACCCAAGGATGACAGCTTTCTGCATACATTTTGCAAGTGTCTTGGCATATTTTTGGCACGCGGGTATGGCCTTAAGGTTACGAACCAGTGATAGTTTCGCACCTCCGAGAGCATCTATCAGAAGGAAAATTACTTGTACCGAATATTTTGTGTACAATCTTTGCAGCTCCATTTGAAGGTCTTGATACCTCTTCTCCTTTTCCTTCTCCTTGGCAGCGTTGTTGTAGTCGGCACAATTACTTTAATCGAATATTCTGTGTACTCGGACGGGGCCCAAAATTCGATCACAAATATAGTGCGTTTCTCGAAGTCTTGGAGAACAATGTCAGGCTTTGAATGTGCAACGGAGACTGCTGTCCGAAAATCGTTGTTCCAGAAAATTTAGCACTTCTCGGTTTGGACAATTGACTCTATCTCCCTTGAAGCGTTCGGCAGAGCAGGGTCGCGGCCAACACCGTAAGAGCGACAAAGATGGTAATAAACCACTCTGAGGGCCGCATTATGTCTGTAGATATACGTCGTTCCTGCGTGGGTGAGACAGCCCGATAGTATGTGTTCCAGGTACTCAGCATGTGCATGACACGCTCTGCACCTATTGCTGGGAACTTCTTGACATAAAATGCGGTCACTATATGCTAAGGTGGAAATGACACCGTGCTGGCATGCGAAAATAAAGCTCTCTGTACCTGAGTTAAGCCCTGATGATCTGAGAAAAGCAAAAGTTTGCTCCTTCGACAAGGACTGTTTTTATTACATTCCTGTGAACATTTTCGTACATTTTCTTGTCGAGTAGCTCTTGACGCAATTTTTGAACTTCGGCCTTGGCCAAGGGTCTCGGCCGCTTGCTCCGCCTTGACGGCGTGAAATGTGTGACCGCGGAACTAAAGAATTGATATGCAAGCTTTTATGCATATGTATGATCTTACGTGTGGTGACATAAAGGGCCTTAAGTTCGTTCTTCGCCCATTGAACCATCCCAAACGAGTAGAGTAGAACCGGGACGGCACGCATGTCAGTCGATGATACCTTTTTCAACGCCGACAGATTGCAAGACCAAATCTGTCGAAGAAGATGCTTGTATCTGCTTCGGAGAGACTCCTTTACTGATGTTACGTCCTACATGCGGCTTTAAGGCACGCCCAGGTATGTATAGGTCTCTCCAGTGTTAAGATCTCTGATAAAACTTATATCCATAAGCTCAGGATCCTTGAGAACGCCAACAATCTTTCCGTTCTTCAGATGAATTTTGGCACATTTATCCAATCCAAAGTCCATCCCAATCTCTCCTGTGTACTTCTTGACGATATTTATGGCAGTTTGAAGTTTGCCTTTACCAGAGGCATAGAGCTTCAGGTCATCCACATAAAATACATGAGTGACCTTATGCTCGCGCTGAAACTGACTCTGACGAGATTATCTTTTTGATCAATCATCCTTTTCTCATTGATATGGCTTCACCGATCGATTCCCCTAATCCATCTCCACAAAATTCCAGGGAAACCCTCAACAATAAGGAAATAATTCCATTGCAACAAATCCTGCAAAGATTAAATCGATTGGAAACAGGACCTGGATGCACCGCCGCATAGAGGAGAAAAAAGATAGAATTAAGTTACCAGCTCGAAGAACGCGTGAACCATCAGTGGAAGAAAAAGCAATCAATCCACTAACTGAAATTGGACGTACCCCCAATGGGATAAAGGATTAGTGGAGGAGTACTTCAAATGGAAAACAAAGAAATCAGCACCAATAGCTACTCGGAGAACCAATGCAGGTGGAAAGCTGTGAGAGAAAATACAAAAAAAAAGACACAAAAGACATTAACACTGTTCAACTTCCACCATATGATGAAAAAAAAATGGCTTACCATCCTGGAGGCAGTTACGCAAGAAATGTTAAGAAGACAATTAAGTATTTTTCGATTCCATTTCAATGAACCGACAATCACACCTATAGAAAAAATGCAAATAGAAGAAATGTTCAACCTTTTGTGTTTCAAATACCCCGACAGCGATTTTCATTATTGCTACGCACCATAGAGTCAATAAACTAACAAGAAAAAAATGAACAACATCAAAGAATCTCACGGCTCCGTTATGGCACATAATGTCAACTGCAGAAAAACGTCAGAATTATGAGACGAGCTGAAGCAATAATCTCACACACGCCTACTCAACCAAATGAGAAGATAACTATGGATATCTTCGGCCTCCTACCCAAGACCACTGAAGGATATGGCTATATATTGAGTATGCAAGATATGTTTACGAATATATATATATATATATATATATACATATATACACGCAGATGTATATTAACAGACCAGGGACAAAACTTTGCTTCACAATAAGTGCAGGACTTCGAAAACTTATTCAGGATACAGCACATGAAAACAACTACTTACCACCTCCAAAGCAATGGATTATATAGAAGATCACTTTCAACAATTAACAAATTTGCGAAAAACGAGCATCGACAACCAAAATGAATGGGATAAAAACCTAAAGATCCTAACACTTGTTCAGAACACTATGTAGCATGATGGTACTGGTTGCAATCCGTTTGAATTGTCTTTCGGCAGTGAAGCTAATTTACCTTCATCTCTGGCCACCAAACCAAGCTTAAAGTATTCTGAAGTGATCGAGATGTGGAAGAACGGACACGAAAATTATTTGAGAAAAGCTGGCGACAGATTGCAGATTCAGTAAGAAAAATGCAAGCGACTTCAACACACAAAAGTTGTCATAAATAATCAAGTGGGGTGTAAATATTTGTTTTGAATAGTTAGACAGCGGAAAATTGTTATTATTCATATTTTAGCGAATAGTTCAATAATAACGCAAGACAGAAAGATGTGCTAGAGGACTTTTTTGTAGAACTTTTTTTAAGAAATAACTCTGTTTGTTCAACTTTTTCATATCGTGTTTTCTTTTTGCAAAAATCGTGAATTTCATTTTTCAGAAAAAAAATTCTTTCTCCCCTCCAAGACGCAGGCAAAAGATAAACTCTACTGAAATATATTCACCATATTAGTACCAACTTAAATTAGAATCAGAAAAAAATTAATACCAGTAAAAGGTAAAAAAATATCACACTTTTAACGAAAATGTTGACCATTTTTTGGTAATCCACGTTTTCAATTTTTTAAATTCAAATACTCATAACTTTGTCAACACAATTTTTTCATCATATCCGTGAAATACGTGTCATCAATAATCCTTTGAAAAACAACATATTTCGTATTGAAACGATTCTGTAACTTGAGCACACACAGTCTGCCCGAATGGAAATGAATTCGGCCAGTAATAAATACCATACATTTTCGAAAAGATGGTATTGTACACCCACAAATTTTAACGCCTAAGATGTTGAAAGAAATCAAGGTAGCTATTCTCCGATTGAAAAAGGCGAATTAGACAAATGTAAATGGATTGACGAGTATAGGATTTGTCGAAGACTCCAACCTGACTTTTCACTTTACGCCACAGACAACTGCGATTCGGACTTAATTAAAAATACGCAGAAACATTGCGTCACTTCACCTTTTGTGTTCAGTAAAGAAAGCTTAATTAAAACAAGCAACGGTCACATTATAATATTAGCAGGAAAAACCTCTATCGACTTTATTTGCGAACATGACATATATAATAGAAAACTAATTGGAACTTTCTTGATAACAGGAGATAAATTTAAATTAATGACAGCAAATATCAGACTACCCTTAAATTCAAGCGAAAGAATCACCAGGAGTTATGATATTAAAATAAACTACGTTAATCATTTAGGGATAAAGAAATGTAGTTGCTAAGCACTAAGTTAGATAAACCTGCCAGTATTCTTGACAAAAATCAATTAAGAAGCGCCAGAATCAGTCTCGATGAAAGCAATAGCCTTCTGGATGATAGATTACGGATCTATGGCCCTTGTGTTACTTTATGTATTATATAGACTGAAATATATTATTATTTTTTAATATACTATTAAGCCATTTCCATTTCGGGCTAGGCGTGACTCGCTATTTATATTAATAGCACGTTTGGTCCGCAACACTTCTCGGACCTAGGTTGCTGATCAATCTCTCTAGTGATCACCCCAAGTGAAGAGCTTCACAAGATTGTTATCTGTGGTTCCCCACTCGGGCCCATTAGTATCCAAGGTCTTTTGTTTCAGGGGTCATTCACTCTACTCACATTCTTTTTATAAATTATTTGTCGCCACACTTTTCTGTTCTGGCATACTTTTTCAGCTTCCTTCACGTCCGTACATTTTTTCATGCAAGCTCTCCTGTTTCCACGGCTTCTTATGTTTTTTTCGGATTAAGGTTTCATTCACACATTCTAACCGTTCATTCCGCGGTCTGCCTCTTGGTATACTGCCATGCACTTTGCCTTTATACAGTTATTTCGCTAGACGTTCACCTTTCATTCTTTCAACATGTCCGAACCATCCTAATTGATTTCTTTCCTATGTGTGAACTATTGTCTCAGTTGCACCATATTCTTTGAGGATTATTTCGTTTCTCACTTTATTTATCAGAGTTTTCCCGCATATTATCCGCAGAGGTTTCATGCCAATCGCGTTAATTTTTCTCTTGTCCTTTTCTTGACATGTCCATGTCTCGCTACCGTATAGTACAGTCGGTAAAATCATAGAATTATGTACGGTCATTTTAGTTTTTGTTGATATATTTCTACTGTTGAGAATGGACCCTGCTCTACCGATAACCTTCCGACCCTCGTTTATGCGCCTATCTAGCTCTCCATCTATCTTCCCGTCACTAGTGAACAAGCTACCTAGATATATGTACTTATTAACTTGTTTTAATCTCTCATAATTTAGGACAATGTTGCACATTGTTTTTTCACCTTTCCCTTCAAACGCTATGACTTTTGTTTTATTTACGTTAATTTTGAGGCACATGTTCTTCATGCTTGTATTTAGTTTGCTCAACATTCTTTGCAAGACTTAAATTGATTCTGCTATAACAACCTTGTTATCTGCGAAAGCTAATCCATGTACCCTCACTGTCTCGAGATCTACACGCCTTGCATAATATCGAACCAGTCGCTCATTTTTCCGTTAACTCTTACACTCTCATTGCTACGTGCATATATTGTTTTTATTGCTTTTAGGAGCCATCCATTGACTCCGTACTCTTTGAGGACTTCCGAAAATTCACTTCTATCTACCTTGTCAAATGCTTTTTCTATATACATGGAACTATCGACTCATTAAAACATTGTTTCAGAAATTGCTATAATAATGATACTTTTTGTAATTGAGCCACTACGCAGCACGTTAGCATCCAAAATGCCATATCTATGTTGCAACGAGGCACCAACAATGCGAATTTTGTGACGGAAACTAATGATAAAAATGTTTTAGTACAAAATAGGACTGAAAGGACCACGGGAAATATCATGTTTAGAGGACTAAAAATACTCTAAATCGAGGGGTTTGACAGAGGCTTTAACAAGGGCATTCGCCCTCCACTATTCAGGTTAACGAAGTCCATGGGAGGCAGTGCATAGGCACCGCACGACAGTTCCGTTCATCCACTTGACATATGTATATCGCCATATCATACGTGATTAATAAAGCGCTTTAATTCGTTACAGTGAAATGATATTGTTTATACAAAATTGAACTTTTTATTCGGACCTGTTACAGAAATGCAATTTCGCACATTTTTAATTTTTTTCCAAGTAAAAAAATAAACGAGTCTGAATGCACAACCCGGCATTTTGTAGATACAGTGAATCCTGGATTTAGGTCCGGGTTTGGGACTGACGGTGGACATAAATCCAGGGACTCCGACCGTAAACAGTCAGGGGCGTATGAAACATTTCCGGTTGATTTTACTGCGTGGTAAAACATATTTTGAAAATAGTTTTTCCAATACGGAGACATGGGTGATCTAAATATTTATCGGAAATGAGGATGAAAGGTTGCTCTTACACGTTAAAATAAATGTGTTTCCTGCTTACGTACTTGAAATGTTTGCGGGCCGTTGAACATCTCGTTTAAAACGAGAGACTTCTCTTGCATGATCGGTCAAGATACTCTGTTGCTCGCTTGATTAAATCTTTCGAAAACAGCAGCATCCGAAAGCACATCACTTTTTTGCAAGAAAACACCTCGCAAATATTGCAAGTAGGAACCATACGTCTTTCAAAATTATAATTCCAAAATTCCAGACAGAAGTCCTGAATTTTAACCTTTGTTTGAACGTCTTGTTGATATGGATAAATTTCCTTTGTCAGGATTAAGAACTTATTTTGGTCATACGTTCAATATATATATATGTTTATTTCATTACATATAAGAGAAAATCGACATTTCGACCGGTCTTTGGGTCTTCTTCAGGATAATAACATTAATTAAAAAATCGTCTGTAAAAACATACGTTTTTGATAAAATTCAAACATCTAAAAAATAAATTTGACAGTAAATAAATTAACTATATTAAAATCGTTACCTGAAACAAATCGTTCGATGACATTGAATACAAAACGGATAAGAGTCAATACTGTTGAAAATTTTTGGTTGTTGATTGTACATTTTGTTTTAAAATAAAGAAGAGACTACTCGTCGTAAAACGTTTTTAAGTGATTATTGTCAGAGTGGTAAAATCGTAAAATCCATGTTGTGAAAACTGAGCCAGGACAACATTTTGATAAACACAGTCCGTAATGAGAAGGAAATAAGGCGTCATATTTAAATTATATTATTAGGTATTGAGTAATTATAGTCATTATAGCTAAAATCACAGCAACGCGCCAAAATCTTTGAAATTGAAAAAACAAATCAATTTAATGAACATTGATAAACATCATTAATATGCATTCTCTCAGTTTGTAAATTAACACACAAATTAGTGTACTTTATAATAAAAATCGATTCTATCATTTTTCTTTTGTATGCAATATTTTCTTTGGCTAAAATTCTGATGTTTTTGAATTCAAAATCGAAATAATGATCAAAAGACCAAGCATGTTGAGATAGGCCCGTGTTGTTATTACCGATCCTGCAATCTCTTTTATGTTCAGATATTCGCGTTTTTAATCTTCTGCTAGTTTCACCTATGTAAATCTTTGAACAACCTTGACATTTTATGAGGTAAACAACACCCGATAAATTTTCTATTGATTCATGATCTTTTTTTTTATTGTTGTACAAATTCTCTAATTTATTATGGTTTTTGAAATATACGTTTATATTAAAATTTTTAAGAGAACTTCTAATTCTTTCTGATAAACCTTGTATATAAGGAAGAGTTAAGCTTTTATCATTTTTATTTAGTGTTTCTAACCATTTTGACTTTTTACTCTTACTAGAATTATTATAAATTTCATGTGTTCTTTCTTTAATTATGCAATTTATAAGAGGTAATGGATAATTATTGATAATTAAGGTTTCTATGATTTGTGTAATATTATCTTTTCTAAACTGAAGATCGCTAAGTTTTATGCCTCTGTCTATTAAATTTTTTATCAGTCCTATTTTTTGTTCAAAAGGATGGTGTGAGTTGTAATTTAAATACTGACCAGAAAATGTAGGTTTTTATACCAGTTTGTAAGAATTAGTCCATCCTCTTTTTTATCACTGACAAATCAAGGTAGTTTAGAGTGTTGTTTTCTTCAATCTCGTGAGTAAAATGAATCGACTCATCGATGCTATTGAACACGCTGACAAATTCCTGGATTTTATTAGTTGGAATTATAGCAAACACATCATCTACATAACGTTTATAAAAAAGTGGCTTGAAATTTAAAAGTGACAACGCTCTAGATTCTATGTCTTCTAATACGATATTCGATATGATTGGAGATAATGGAGACCCCATTGGGCAGCCTGATGTTTGTTTGTAATAACATTTATTGAAAGAAAAAACTGTGTTGTTAAAGACTGTTCTAACTGCGACAATTATTTCGTTTTTTGAGATTTTGGTTAAATTTCTATATAGATTTAATTTTTCTTCAACACATTCCATAGCCAAATCCAGAGGTAAATTGTCAAACATGGACACCACATCTAGAGACACCATGGAATGTGAAGAAGGAATTTTTAAGTCTTTTATTTTTTTCTCTAAAATTCTAGCTATCTTTTAAAAATGAATCTGTGGTACCTTGAACTGGTTTAAGAACTTTTGCTAAATATGAGGATAATTTATATGTTGGTGAACCAATAGAGGACACAATTAATCTCCATTTTAAATTTGGTTTGTGAACTTTAGGAAGAGCATAAGCTTTAGCTACAATCGAACCTCTAGATTTCAATCGGTAAAACATTTGATCGTTAATGTACGATTTATTATGCCACC
>CAKNWW010330604.1:382-15391 GCA_932074435.1 Andricus kollari
GAGCTCCTGACGGACGATACATCGTGCGTTTGCCTCTTAAACATAGAGGATTGGAAATGCTGGGTGAGAGTCTCACTGGCGCTCTAGCCTCTCTCAAATCATTACATCGCCGCTTGCAACAAGACACTGAGATGAGAAAACAATACGATGAATTCATGGTTGATTACATAAACCTTGGGCACATGAGAGCATTGGCGAAAGATGAGCTGGAAACAATTAAGCGTCCTACGCACTACATTTCTCACCATGGCTTTTGGGAAAGAGGTGACCACGATCAACGGCTCCGAGTGGTGTTCAATGCTTCAAGGTCTACTTCGTCAGGCTACAGTTTGAATGATGCCCTTCACGCAGGGCCAAAGTTACAAACGAACATTGCTTACGTTTTGATTCGATGGAGGCGCCACCAGTTCGCATTTTGTGCCGACATTTGTAAAATGTATCGACAAATTTTGGTCGACCCGCAAGACGTGGATTTACAACGCATCGTTTGGAGTCCGAACGTCACTGGGCCTGTGACGCATTGCCAACTTCTTACCGTCACATATGGCGAGTCATGTTCGCCATATCTGTCACTCAGAACGCTACAACAGTTGTGTGTTGACCACCAGTCGACTTATCCTCTGGCATCTGACGTGCTTCGGAATGACCGCTTCATCGATGACGTGCTCACTGGAAGTGATACCCTTCAACAGGCGAGAACTCTACGTGATCAACTCATCCAACTATTACAAGCGGGAGGCTTTCCCCTCAGAAAGTGGGTAGCCAATCAAGCTGAGCTATTGGAAGATCTCCCTGAGACAGATCGACTTCGTCCCACGTGACCAATCTCGGCGTGGCGCCACGTCCCAACTGAATGCAATTCAGCGGATCTCGCATCGCGAGGTATTGAATGTAGACAGATATTGTCTCAGCGACTTTGGTGGAATGGTCCTGATTGGCTATGTCTATCTGAGACCCACTGGCCTTCCCCACCAACTGTCATGTCATTTCCGGCTTCGGACTCAACAGAGATAGTCCTAAATTGTTGCGTCGCTAGCAGCTTCAATGCAGAGTATTTGGGACGGTGCTCAAATTTGGAAAAGTTGCTCCGTGTAACGGCCTACATTCCACGTTGGCGCCAGATTCGCCAACAAGCTATCCACCCCGAGCTTGCGACCAAATACGTCAATACAAAGGAATTAAAGGCGGCATTTCTGGTCTGCGTGCGACTCAGTCAGGCATTGTGGTTATCTGAAGAAATTAATCGATTACAATCACGAAATCCGCCGCGAGCCAAGTGTTCGTTAAAGGGACTCAATCCTTTTCTAGACTCAGATGGAGTGTGGCGGATAGGTGGGCGCCTACAGAACTCCGACTTAACATTTTCTGAAAGACATCCACCCATAGTTAATGGGCGCTGCTCGTTCTCCAAACTGATAATTTCGTGGGCCCACCAACGAGCCTTACACGGAGGATTTCGGTCAACGTACGCTTATTCGATGCCTCGAGCTTGGATAATCGGAGGAAAACGCCAAATTCGCTACATGCTCCATAAGTGCACCATATGTGCTCGTATCAGAGCACGCACCGTCGACCAAGTAATGGCTCCTTTGCCCTCAGCTCGAGTTACGCCCAGTGGACCATTTTCATGCACTGGACTGGATTATGCAGGTCCCTTTAACATCCTTTCAGCTAAGGGTAGAGGTATTCGCACCAGTAAGGGCTACATTGTTGTGTTCGTGTGCTTCACTACAAAGATGCTGCATTTCGAGCTAGTTGGAGATATGACAACTGATAGCCTGATCGGAGCATTGACACGCTTTTTCAGTCAGCGTGGAAAACCTTCAGATATGTGGAGTGACAACGGCACATATTTTCGTCGAGCTGACAATGAACTGCAAGAAGCCTTTAGTCAGGCTCAAGTCGACTGGAACCAAGTTTCAGGCACGCTTGCCAATCGCGAAATCACCTGGCATTTTATCCCTCCCAGGGCACCTCACTTTGGTGGCCTCTGGGAGGCAGGAGTGAAGTTGGTGAAGGAGCATCTAAAACGGACCATTGGACCACGAAATCTTACTTATGAAGAGTTCAACACCTTACTCGCCAGCATCGAATTGGTGTTGAATAGTCGCCCACTCGTCGCGCTGACTGGGGATCCATACGATTTGGATGCGTTAACTCCAGGACACTTTGCAGTTGGAGGACCCTTGATTTCTATACCTGGCCACGAGACAATGGAGAAAAATCAGGACACATTGACGCACTGGCAGCTGATCAAGGCCACTCGCTCTCGGGCTGACCTAAAGGTTGGAGATTTAGTGGTCGTTGTCGATCCCAGCTTGCTCTCCACCACCGGCAAATGGCCGTTAGCTCGAAATTTGAAAACTCATCCCGGACTAGATGGACATGTTCGTGTAGCTACTATCAAGACTGCGACCGGTGAATATAAGCGACTTATCACGAGACTGGCTCCCTTGCCCGTAGAGGCTTCGTCTACTCAAGATGTCACCGTCGTCGAGTCAAATCCCGGAACCACATCCTCCACGGCGGGCGGTCAGTAGGTTCGTTCAAGGAACAAGGCGGGCGGTATGTTTAAGTACAGATTGTCGCCGGTAGAGGGCGCCAGCGCTCTGGCCCTCTCGCTCTTGTCTCGCTGCTCCATTTTGTTCGTCGGCAGTCAGTTACGCTCCCGACTAGATGTAGCGAGGACGTGTTTGTTATATCTTCTCAAATTATAATGTAATATCAGTGAAGTGAAACAATATAATCCTTCAGTCCACATATCCAGTTCTTCTTTCTTACCTGACCCGCGCAGTAAAATCAACAGTTTTTGAAATACCTTCTTCTCTATTTCGTCCTATCCTTTATCTGTCCATGTAAATATTATTCCATCTGTGAATTAATCCAAATTTTCATCTATCCTTTTCAATCTCCTCTTCCCTATCTCATTGTATCATACAGGGTGTCCACGCAGGGGCTTACCGAAAAGTATGCAACCCGCCATACACGGCCATAAGGTTAGCATTGCCGTGTTAGACATGTTGCATAATTTTTGGTAAGCCCCAGCGTGGACACCCTGTATATCTATCAACGTCAATTTTTTAAATCCATTTTTCAATTTAAATTCACGTGTATCTTTTTCAATCCCCTCTTCTCTACCTCATCCTATCCTGCATCTATGTACGTCAATCTTTTTCTATATCTCTGTCAATCTAAATATGCATCAATCTTTTTCAACCCCTCTTATTTAATCTCATCTTGTCCTTTCTCTATACTCGTCAATATTCACTATCTCTCTGTCAATATAAATTCCCGTCGATCTTTTCTAATCTCATCTTCCCTATCTCATGTATGTTATTTTCTATCTATTTTTCAATCTAAATTCATGTCTATCTTTATCCGTCCTATATTCTCTGTCTCAGCTTACCCTGTATCTATTTAAGTCAAAGTTTTTCTATCTCTGTTAATCTTAATTCCTGTTTATCGTTTTTTAATCTCCTCTTCTTTATCTCATCCTATATTACATCTAGCAACGTCTATCTTTCTCTATCTCGTCGTGTATCTAAACTTCTTCGATCATTTTCAATCCTCTCTTTTCTCTATCTCGCCCTGTCCTTTATCTATCCACGTCAACTTGAAGGTTTTGCTCTTCTGGGAGTGGAAAGATTGAGAAAGATAGAAATTGGGGTATAGGAAAGGATAGAATTATTGTATCTCTCCTTTTTTCATTCAGTGTGTCACTTTGCATCCCTGAAACTCTATATTTTCCAACCCCTAACCTTAATAATTTTCTACCTCTTACTCCTTCTTTCGTAATCGAGGACTCCTAACTTTTTCTAACCCTGAGTATATCTATCTATTACGAATTTCAATCTTTACATCTCTTTCTCTATTTTCTGTAACCAAAGACCCTTATCTTTTTCTTTACTTCATTCTATCCCTTTAATATAAATTTTCATTCTTTGTCTATCTCTTTTTCTATCTTCTGCAATTGACTACTCTTATCATTTTCTATTCTAATTGTATTGACCACGCACCAGAAAGATACCATGGCGTGAATTTAGACTGTAAAATATATAGAAAAAGATAGACGTTCCTAGATGTACGATACGAGGCGGCAGAGGAGAGAATACTAAACAAGATAGAAGGGAATTTAGATTGACAGAGAGATAGAAAAAGTTTAACGTGGATAGATAAAGGATAAGAAGAGATAAAGAAAAGGAGATTAAAAGAGATAACGGGAATTTAGATTGATTGAGAGATCGAAAAATATGACGTTCATAGCATCAGGATAGGATGAGATGGAAAAAAGGAGATTGGAAAAGAAAGACGTGAATTTATATAGACAAAAAGATAGAATAAGATTTACGCGGATTGATTCATGTGGACCCGGCGGCGGAGTGCACATGTGCGAACGTCACTTGGCTGGAAGCGGCCACATTACGCCTGCTTAGCGTGCTTGTGAGGGCGCGTTTTCAAGGGGGGTCGGACAAAAAGAGATTTTCATGTATCTATAATAATTTGGAAGGAATCATTTCATAAAAATAATATATAAAATATTTTAAAACTAACTTTCAAAATGTTAGTACGCTCCATATAACTAGGTTTGAATAATTTTAACTGTTTAAAATTTATTATACGTAGATATAAAGGACCATCCTTGTATAAACTCTAAGGTAAGGACATAAGCGTGCACAGTTGGGCAAGTGACATCTGTGCACGTGCAAAGTTAGGCAAGTTCCATCTGTGGACGTGCACAGTTGGGTAAGGGACATCTGTGCACGTGCACAGTTGGGCAAGTGACATCTGTGCACGTGCAAAGTTAGGTAAGTTCCATCTGTGGACGTGCACAGTTGGGCAAGGTGCGGTAGCCTCGATTATCTTCAAGCCTTTTGTATTTTTCCAAGAAGAAAATAATTTTTTAAACATTGAAGTGCAACTTTTTTCTCATTGATAATACGCACAACATTGTCAGAAGACAAAAAAGTGTAATTTGCTTCAAGAATCATCTCGGTACGTTCCTTAGTTCCGAAGTAAACACCTCCCCACTCTTTTGTCAATAACTTATTAACGAATAATTATTTCTGACTAAATATTACCGCTGGACACAATAAGGATCAACGAAACCCATATATTTTTGGCAGATTTTTCATAATTTTTTTCAGTGACTTACAGCCATTCAAAGTTGACTATTCTGAAATGATCATAGGATTATTATGCTTTTTCACGTTTCACTCGCCCGGAAATAATCGCTAATCAACTGAAAATTTTGAAACTCGGTATCAGTATTGGCAAAACCTTCACCTGCAACATGCATGTTGTCTCATATTTTTAGAATTTTGTTTGCTGAGATTTTCATGAAAATCTGCACAAAAATCGAGCTGCCTAAACTTTTCGGACGGATAGTAGTCATATATGTGAAAAAACTGGGGTTTTCAAAGAAAATATATTTTTTTCTAAACCGAGGGAAGCACTAATATTTAGGGGTCGAACCGGGAAACGAAAATTTAAAAAATAGTAGCCACCAGGTTACAAGTTACAATGCAACCGGAAACTGTTTGCAATATATTTTATTAATGATATACATTTTTGTACATACCAGAATCTATATTTTTATCCTTATGTGTAGAAGCAGTCGATACAGATCATGATGATGCTGCTGCGATAACAGATTCGATCGGTTCAATAGTTTTTGATGACACATCAAACTCTTCTGTTATATTTCATTGTCTGCTAGCACTAAGATTATTTGACTTTGATTTCTTTGTAAGTACATATTGTGAAGAAAGTATTTAATTTCGGCACTTTCTTCAAGAAGTTGGCTTCCTTTTCATTTTTTTCTTTAGCCTTTTTTTTGTACTGAGCACCACTTAACTTACTAAACATTTTGTTTAAAAAAAATCTTTTTCACTTCGATCACTGCACCACAACATTCTAACCGCTAGTCCAAGTTACAACTAAAGTCGAAATTATGCATCCTCCTCCACTGACGATGAAAGACGTAAATGAGTTCTCAAATACTTAAAGGTCCTGGGCGATGCTCAGTTGCGCCAATTGCCCTGCGTCTAATCCCTGGACCGAAAAAGGTTCTCTAATCCTACGGGTCAGTTGCGCCAAGTCTATACCTGACCGAAAATTGAATATTCTCAACTTCATCTTTTGAAATGTGCCTGAGAACTAATGTAATAAATAATATGTATAACAGATCAGTGGATCTTAATGAGAAATGGGGCATTGTCAGGCTTTCAAACTGAAACATACGCGAAAATCAAATCCGTGAAGAAAGGACTAATGAAACAGCCGCGACCTGACGTGCTGAAAAAGCAGAAAAATTTTTTATTGAACACGGATGTAATTACACAAAAGGAGTTTGTAATTTCGATATGTCACGGTTTTCTTCCCGTTCCAAAATAATATAAGTTAGCAACATTGCTTAAGGTGAAGCAAATTAGTCTATTTTTACATTCTCGTCTAGAGAAGGTATTAAATTTGTGTAAAATTTGTTCCCCCCCCCCCCCTGTTTTTGTCAAATGTCCACGCTTTGAGACCCCCTGTACCCAAAAAACAGGTTTTTACAAAATGTCTGTCTGTCTGTTAGTCTGTCTGTAGATTTTTAGTTTGTTAGCACGATAACTTTCAAAATAATGTATCTATTTGATTGGGCTTTAGTATACTCTTCAAGTGTGCTAAAATAAAGGTCAAGATCGTTAGTCAGCCATTTTGGATACAAATTCAAAAAGTGAGCGCATTTTGAAAATTTCTTTTTCAAAATTTGAAAATTATATGTGCGGCTGTGCATATTACTTGAAAATTCAAACAATTTATTGCAATTACATTTTTCAATAAAATAAAAATTTTCAGAGTTACAGCACTTTCAAAATCCAAAAGAGGAAACGAAAATTAACATTTTCAGCTAAACAACGCACGATGCGAAAAAAAGTCAACATGAGAAAAATGTTTCTTTTTGCACGCCCTACAAGATTATTACAACGACTTTTTGAATTTTCTTGATAAATCGAAAATTCACATTTTTATTGCACAAAAAATAATGAAAAATCCCAAATTTATTTTTACGGTCAAACTACAGAAATTTTCCACACAAAAAATATCTATAAATTTGGTATGGTATATGCCCGATAAGTGGGCACATTCTCATCAAAACTTTGCTTATTTCTTTTTCGTCTGGCGTGTGGGTTTTCAAAATTTTTTAAAAATTTATCATATATATGTTCCAAAAACGAGTTAGATACTTTTTTTCTCTCCTTTTCAGATAGCTGGAAAAAATCTGTCTGCTTGTATGATTTATTAGAAAGATACGGAAATATACGCTGAAGTAAAGGAATTTCCTTCTTCATTTTAAATTAAATACCAAAGTCATTTTTATCTGAAGAACATAGAACATAACGTATGGTCGTTGTGAAGCGCGACGATCAGATCGCGCGTTGCAAGCGCGCTGAAACTGTTGGGATTCTATTATACGACGACCAGAAATGAGCTTGGAGTGTGAGATTTACATGATTTTAAAACAAATATCGAGCGCGAAGCGCGAGATCCAATAAGTGCGCGCACTAGGCGCGCTCAAACTTGCGAGCGAAGCGAGCCTCGCTTAAAGCGCGCGATGAGAATGTGCCCGCGAAGCGGGCAGATTTCTTAAGTATAGTATCGCAACAGCTTACAAGCGTACAATTATCTGTTTCATATATTTACAAAAATAACATTTTTACCGCAAAGAATTTTGTGGATGGGACCAACACAAATAAATATTCTTATGTTATTATGTATCTGTTTTATTTTTCGTTCTTCCTAATAAGAGTCTGTATTTCGCTCCTTAATTGAACACCTCAGTCTATCTTAAAAGAGACCCCCCATCGTTGAACTTATAATCCTCCTAATCCGTCCATTGAAGAGTCTTGGCGCAACTAACCCATGGCCCACGACCTACCTGAGGGGGATTGGCGCAAGTGACCTCCTCCGAAAGGTCCTACCTCGATGACGAATGCATTGTATATCTATATACTCACATAATTTCAGGTAAATATTCTGTGACATCGCTCTTCCATAGGTGCACCTGGATCTATTTCGGACTGCAGAGCCTGTCATAAATCCGACTCAACATGTACCCCAATCTAAAAACATCTTCTTCTAATCTCTTTATGAATCCATAAAATTATAGATTTTGAAATCACTCTGGTCCTCGTTAATCCTCAAACCCCCGAAAGTTTGAAAGCAAAGAAGATTTTTTAAATAAACAATAAACCTTATTTCATAGAATTCCAATGCTGGTTTTCCCTTGATTAATATTGCACTCCTTTAACTAAACTTTTTCCCGAAAACGGCCTGCCTCAACTTCATGGCACCCCTAGGCTGTAGCCTACATTAGCCTATTGGTTAAGCCGGCCCTGCTATCCAGTTCACCACCTTCGCGAATAGTCCACTTTTTTTACTTCTGTCAAATAGCACGGGGGGAGAGAGCAGCGCCGACATGTATAATGCAACTAATTACAACCATTGCCGACGTCTTAACGCACGATTTTTCCAACAACATTTATATCTCAGTGACGTTTTATGTTTAGAAAAACAAAATTCATAATTTTAAAAACAGCACACATATATTAAAATCAATTATATCATACCGTTAAGAAGGCTTGCATTGAAAAGTATTCGAAAATTTCCTGTTCAACGGTGACGTGACAATAATTGAATACTTTTCGATACCGTTTTTGTCCTCACATTTAAATGAAGCGAGATATTCGTGATAAAGTGATGTATTTTTATGCACAACGTTACTAAATTTTGCCAATTTCATGCTTCTCAAGAGCCTTCTAATAGTTCTTATGCGTTAAACGAAAATGGCGTTTTTAATTTATTTCAGGTTACATTTGACAGCTCCGATCGGCGTTGAAAGGGATTGGAATATAAATATTTTCGCTGCTAATCAGGGATTCAAAAAAGAAGGACAGAAACGGCATTCATAGGTATTGAAATGTTTAATACCTTTGAATGCAAGCCTTCTTACCGGGATATAATACTGCATTATAACATGAACCTATCAAGAAAAGGATAAGAGTAAAATGAACGCGATTGGTATGAAATTTCTGCGCATAACATGCGGGAGAACACTGATGAACAAAGTGATAAGCGAGATAATCCTCAAAGAATGTGGTGCAGAAGAGACACTAGTGGACATATGGGAAAGAAATCGGTTAAGATGGTTCATGCACGTTGAGAGGATGATAGATGAACGACTAACAAAACAAGTGTATCATGATAAAGTAAATGGCAGTGTGCCCAGAGGCAGACCGCGGAAAGAATGGTTAGAATCTGTTAATGAGACCCTAATTCGAAGAGACATAAGAAGCCATAGAACCACGAGAGCTTGCATGAAAGAATGCATGGACGTGAAGAATGCTAGATAAGTATGACAGAACAGAAAAGTGTGGCGACAAATAGTTTATAAAAAGAGTGCCAGTAGAGTGAATGACGCCTGAAACAAAAGATCTTGGATACTAATGGGCCCGAGTGGGGAACTTCACATGACGACTTTGTGAGGGTTTTCAATTGGGGTGATCGCTAGAAAGATTGATCAGCAACCTGGGTCGCAGAAGTGTTGTGGAACGAATGTTTTATTTAAATAAATAACACGAGAATTCTAGATCAATCTAAAAAAAAAATCTATACCTCCTTCCTCACACTACTCCTTTCGTGAACGAGCGAGTCACGCGTACCCTGAAAGGAAAATGGCCTAATGGTATAATAATAATAATACCTGTAAAAAAGAAACTAGAGTTGAAACCTCCATCTCCAACTATCTCGTCTGCCGCGTAAGGTCATCCGCGGCTAGAGACCTGACTCCAAGGAACAGTGGACCGAATTACACCGGCGAGCCTACAGTAGGCTGGCTGACTATAAGTGAGTTTAAATGAGAGAGCCCAGTTTCGAGTCGGCGCAGAAGCCGTAGGGACTCCACGTGTGCAACAGAGAGCCACTGCAAAAAACGCTTTTGCGCCAACGCGAAACTGAGCCACTCTCGTAGCTAGCTTACTTCAGGCGCGCTTAATTTACGTCCTCTGTTGTAACTGTATTATATTTTATCGTAGATTATCATACCATACAATAGCGTATCATAATGTATCATAGTATATCATAGCGTACCATATAGTATCATAGCGCATAATAATAGTGTATTATACTGTAACTTGGTACAGCATGTTGTATATCATATCATACTGTATCATATTGTATTATATTGTTTCGTATTGTATCGTATTGCATCATATTGTATCATATTGTATCATATTGTATCATATTGTACCATACTGAATCATATTGAATTATATTGTATTATATTGTATCATATAGTGTGAAAGTGTATCATATTATATCAAACTGCCTTGCATTGCATGACACTGTCTCGTATTGCATCAAATGGTATCGTATGGCATCATATTGTATTATACTGTATCGTATTATATCATATTGTATCATATCATATGATATTTCATCGTACTGTACCATAATTCATCATATTGTATAATATAGTGTGATACTATATCATACTGTAATATATAGTGCGAAAGTGTATCATATTGAATCGTATTGCATCATATTGCGTCATATTGTATTGTATTGAATCATACTGTATGATACTGTATCATACGCCATCATATTATATACTACTGTACCACATTGTATGGTATTGCATCATATTGTATCAAACGGTATCATATTGTATTATATTTCATAATATTTTATTATATAATATCGTATCATATTACATCATATTGTATAATATAGTGTGATATTCTATTATATTGCCATATAGTGTGACAGTGTATCATATTGTATCGTATGGCCTCATATTGTATTATAATGTCTAATATTCAATCATATTATATTCTATTGTACCACGTTGTACGGTATTGCATCACATTGTATAATATTGTATCAAATTGTATCATATTGTATCATACTGATTCATATTGTATCATCTTACATCATATTGTATCATATTGTATCATATAATGTGAAACTTCATCATATTGTATTATACTGCATCATATTTTGGCATGTTGTATCATATTGTACCGAATTATATCATAGTGCATGATATTATACCGTATTGCATCATATTACACTATATTGTATCATACTGTATCATATTACATTATATTATATGATATTGTATGGTATTGTATAATATGATATTGCACCATACTGTATCATATTACAACATATTGTATCATATAGTGTGAAAATGTATCATACTGTATCATATTGTATCATATTGAAAGAAAGAAAAGGAGGAAAGGTATCAAGACCTTAAAAGGGAGCTGCAACGAATGTACCCAAAATATTCGGTACAAGTAATTGTCCTTGTTATAAGTGCTCTCGGATGTGCGAAACTAACACTGGTTCGTAACCTTAAAGCCATTCCCGCGTGCCAAAAATATGCCAAGGCACTTGCGAGATGGATGCAGAAAGCTGTCATCGTCGGGCGGCTTCGTGTCCTCAAGGCACACGAGGGTTTTGCACGCCTGTCGTTGTGATTTCATCGTGTCCTGTGGCAACCCATCTCACGGTTGTGAGACGTGGCCATACGTGTGATTTACCGCGGTTCTACTGGGAGCCGGTGTCATTTTTTAGATGGTAGTTGCTCTCAGTGGGACCCTGCGGTGTTTGTTTAACCTTGTTTTTTAATTATATATAAGGTATAAAGAATTTGATTTTTGAGGTTAAGGGTTGGAGCCCATAAATCGAAGTTCGTTTATTTGAGAATACCAAAAATTAGAGACTCTATTGAAACTTTAAAATTTAAAAAAATATTCTTTTGACAAAGTCATATCTGCGTGGTATGATGGGGCTTATATTTATCATATTCATATTTTATCATATTGCTTGATATTGTATGATATTGTATCATATTGTACGATATACGGTGATATATAATGCCACCTACTGTATGACATTGTATCATATTGTATGACACACTGCAATATAGTATGATAATATATGATAATGTACTATATTGTATCATAATGCATTCTAATATATCATAATTCGGAGAGGGGCGGGGGAGCGTGATGGGGGGCATCCAAACCGTCCCAAAAGAAGTTTCACCTCAATAAGCTTTTTTAAATTCTCCAAATATTGAATTTTTCCAGTGTTTAACTTATTAAATAAAACTGCTATATTTTCTACAAAGTGCAACAGCAGAATTGTTACAATGTTTATCATTTTCTTTAATTTCAGACAGTTTTTAGACTGTACACTTTCAGATTTACTACCATGTCTGGCGCCCCCTGCGTCTGTCGTCTGCGTTGACACCAATAAATCGTACAAGCGGATCGAAAATATCCGGAGGTGGGTGCATCGAAGCGATATCTCGCTTTCTGAAGACGAATAGTGTTTCACTAAGTGGCCACCTGAGCGCGACGATCTTGGGACAGAGTGTTCAGAGCTAACCTAAAAATTGTGTTTTTATTTTTCATGATATTATTGATGAGAATGTGTAAAAAGGGGAAAAATTGTTTCTTTATGCATTTGATCCTGAAAAAGTACCGTATAGATAGTTCAGTTATGTATTACTGAGGGCGCTACATTATGACACAGAATAAAAACTTCTGTTTCGCTGATATCACGGAGTAATAATAAGGAGACCGATCTCCATATATGCGTTTTGACGGTGCAAACTGTACATTTACTGCCTTCCCTCAGGCGTCTAAAACATTGGCGCATGCGCACTACGCTCTACTATCTCTTTTTCTCCCGTGAAAAAAGAGATGGTATATCTAAGTGCGCATGCGCCACTACTTCAGTTATCGTACAGATACCGCAGTCAAAACTCGAGGCGCTTTGTACAGCATGATCGGTCTCCTTATTATTACTCCGTGACTGATATATTGCACACAAGGGCATTACTTTATTTAGCTGTCAAAAAGGTTATATGCGATGAAAAACAATTAATATTTACTCATTGATGGCAAAGATAACAGAAAGCTATGTTTGTCAAACATGCAAAAAAATTATGTGCAAAATAAGTATTAATTTAGCACAATATAACGGATTAATCGAGAGGGAAATATCAAAATTGATACTGACACTGAAGTTATCAAAATCTCGCGTGGTATGAGGAGGATGATTTTCAATGTTAAGGGTTGGAGCAGAAAAATCGGAGTTGGTATATTTAAGGAACCAAAAATCAGAGGTTCTACTGACACTGTAAAATTCCAAAAATATTTTTTTGCAACGTCTACCTCAAAAGTTGACGTTTTCATGCTTCTAAATGGTGTCTAAATAGCCTTATTTGAGCAGACTGTGCGCATAGGTATTTTTGAACACTGTTGTTGGTATCTTCTTGAAATAAATTTAGATTTAACTCGAACAAATCTTTCAATGATTGAAGTTTTGTTTTTAGGGTTTCGTAGCCGTTTTCGTCCGTCGTAAAAAGGGCATAAGCGCCAACATTTGGCAAAACAAAAAGGCAAAAGGAATTAGCTTGTTGGTCCTCTATTGTAATCTGTTGTAAAAATTTGGAAAGGATCAAAATTGACAAGATGGCGGCAGTTTTTCTTAAAAATTTCAAACCTAATTTTCTCAAAAACCCCAGCGTTTTTTTTCTTTTGATTTTTTTATAAGTTGGTACTAATATGGTGAATATATTTCAGTAGAGTTTATCTTGTGCCTGTGTCTTGGAGAGGAGGAAGAATTTTGTTTCTTCTGAAAAATGGAAATTCACGATTTTTTCAAAAAGAGGACGAGACATAAAAAAAGTTGAAGAATCAAAGTTATTCCTTTAAAAAAGTTCTACAAAAAATTCGTTTGGCACTTCTTTCTGTCTTGCGTTATTATTGAACTATTCGCTAAAATATGAATAATGACAATTTTTCGATGTCATAAATAATCAAGTAGGGTGTAAATCAACAGGAAGAACAAATTTTTCTACACAATTATTTCCTCAAAGTTTAAATATTCGAAACGAATACTTGCACCCTACTTGATTATTTATGACAGCGGAGAATTGTTATTATTCATATTTTAGTAAATAGTTCAATTAGAACGAAAGAGAGAAAGAAGTGCCACATGACTTTTTTGTATAACTTTTTTTAATGAATAACTTTGATTCTTCAACTTTTTTCATATCTCGTCTTCTTTTTGCAACAATCGTAAATTTTCATTTTTCAGAAGAACAAAATTCTTTCTCCTCTCCAAGCTGGGGTTTTTGAGAAAATTAGGTTTGAAATTTTTAAGAAAAAGCGCCGTTATTTTGTAAATTTTGAACGTTTCCAAATGTTTCCAACGGTTTTCAAAAGGGGATGAAAAATATTTTTAGAATCAGAAAAAAAAACAAATTAATACCTACCTATAATAGCTAAAAAAATATCACACTTTTAACGAAAATGTTGACAATTTGTTGGTAATCCACGTTTTTCATTTTTTAAATTTAAATACTCATAACTTTGTCAAAATTTTTTTTTCTCTAACCCTAATTAGTCACCTGGGGTGTAGCACACCCCACGGGCTTTCCGATTTTTTCCCGATTGCCTAAGTTTATTTCTTCAAGTATTTTCTTTCGAATAGTTAAATTATCACTGAGACTTGGAAGATATTTTTTTCCTATTTTGTATTGTTTCATCATCACTCATGATTTTTTTTCAGGCAAAAATATTTGAAGGTGTATTTTTAGGTGTGCCCGTTAAGGGTTAAATCGGTGAAATGCGCGTCGTCTAAAATCCTTTGAAAAACAACATATTTCGTGTTGAAACTATTATGTGCCTTGAGCTTGCACAGCCTGTCCAAATGGAAATGAATTCGGCCTCAAACATTTTTTTTCAACAATTTTTTTTCAAACATTTCTTTTTCAAAAAAATTTGTTTACAAAATTTAATAATCTTTTGTTTTTAAGATTCTGTTAAGACTTAAGTTAACGTCTTAATAGGCTACGAAACCCATTCTTATAGGCGCTCGGCGCCTACTTTGACTAATTGTTTCGTTTTGGGGCAGTGACGGTGGGAGGAGGCGGGGGGGGGGGGG
>CAKNWW010330609.1:0-12873 GCA_932074435.1 Andricus kollari
ATAAACCAATTTCAACGGTCGGAAATTTCAGTAAACTCTCTAAAAAGATAACTTGTATTTACTTTTACCACTTTTACAAAACCGCAAAGACCCTATGAAATTTGTCTACAAATCACAAGTGCTACTTACAAGCCATAAGTTTTATGAAACAAAACGCTTGTAAAACTGCGAGATATTACTTGTAAAAGGAGTCGCCGTACTTGTAACTTGTAAAATGTGCGAACGACTTTGTGAAACGCACACTATTAATACAAGCAAAAAGTTACTAGACTTGTACTTGTAAATTGTAACTTGTAGTTTTTATGAAATAGGCCCCAGCTAGGAAACTGACATACAAGTAACAATTCATCTCATAACATTTTTAAAATGTTGAAAAGCATATAATTTTTTGAATTTTTATCGAAATTAGAAATAACATTAGGATAATTTGCAAGCCTTTTTGTCGTGTATCAGAAACTTGAACAAAAATTGCTAAAGCTCATAAACCATTTTTTTTCTTCAAATTTCAAAAGACCTACATTTTTTTATTTTGTTCGGAAATATCTGGTTAACGAGCTTGACTTTCATTTTGGGACTCTAAAAAAGTGTATCATAGGCTGATTCGATTAGATAAATTCTTTAAAAGTAAGCGTGGCTACAATATTCATGTAACCATACAGACAAACATTCAAACAGGCATACGGCCAGAGAGACATCGACAAATTTTTATGATTTTTGGACTCTGCAAGTGCTGAAACGTAAATATCCGTTAAGAACTAGATATCGAAAATCTTGACGATTACATTACACTCTCGTGAATGAGAATGTAATAATTCAAAACCAATTAGGAAATTTCAAAACTGAACCCGCTGAAAATTTATTTATAAATTCTAAGTCTATCAAGTCGCCAAACTATAAATTTCGATGTTACCAAATTTTCCACGTTGATAATTGTAAAATTTCATAACTGGCAAGTATTCACTTTTCTGTATAAATTATAAATTTCTCAATTTGCCAAGCAATACATGTCAAAAATAGAAAGTGCACCAAACTTCCTAATCTGATATTTCAGAAGAAAGCTGGGCACAAAGTATTTCAAATACACTTGACAAATTACATGTATTTCACTCCAATGTAATTAAATTACATTTGAGGGAAATTACGTTTGTTCCAGTGTATGTATGTGTATCATTAAGCTATTTCCCTTTCGGCGAGCCTCTAGGGGTAAGCGTGACACTACCCGATTCGGGTAGTGTTTTTTAGGTGGATAATTTCTTGTAGTAAATAACTACAAGTGTGGGCTCACCACACCCACGATCGCCAACAGCAACGTAGTAGTATCAGACGGTCACCCATCCAAGTACTAACCGCGCCCAACACTGCTTAACTTCAGTGATCTAACGGGAACTGGTGCTTCCAGCGTGGTATGTAATTGAATTAAATTACAAATTACTCGTATGTACACTCAACTCCCGATATAAGACCGGTTTCGGGCATGGCTTGCCTTGACCTTCGTCACAAATCGGGGGAATTGAAACGTAAAAATGCAGGGCTGCATGAATCATTTCTGTTGGCGCTGAGAATGCGGCCCTCGAGCTGTTTGTCACGCTTGACTGACCACAGACTCCCTTTCGGCCCGCAGAACCTCTCATCACGAAACTGCGTAGACCATCAGTTCTAGAAACAGCGTAAACTGGAGGGTTTTTTATTGGGAGTTGAGTGTAGTTTGTGTCTTCTGCCAAATACACCGTGTCTAATTACGAATTTATTTAAATTACACATCTAAAGTAATTTCAATGACTTCAGGATTAGTTTAAGCATTAAGTTACCAGAAGTGCTTTACAAGAGAGGAATGGAGTGAAGAGGAGAGTGGATTGGTGAGGAGAGGAGGGAACCCAGTCAAAAATCGATGGTCGATTAGACGTCGAATCAACGTCGTTTTTTGACGTCGAAAAATCATCGATAGTTTCGTCGATTCGACGATATTATGTCGCCCAATTCGACGTTGTATTGACGTCGAATTAATAACCGCATCGACGTCGTATTATTAATCGTTCCGACGTCTAATTTAATATAATTTCGACGCTACAAAAAGTAGTGCAGTAGTTATGAAAACACTGAATAAGTTGATCGACACTTTTTTAATGATGACATGAGAAAATTAATAAAAAAGGAAATAAAATTGAAAAATTAATGTTAATTTATTTCGAGAAAAATATTATATAATGATTTTCATACTTAATACAATTTTATTATTTAGTTTTAGTTTTGTCGCGTTTTCCAAAACTTCCCTCATCCTGTTTTCGCCAGGGAGCGTTTTTTAACCACGTTTTGGTCGCTTCCTCCACTGCACTTAAGTTACAATAATCTGAATTGCACACGAGAAAAGCATCTGCAACAATTTTATTATGTTTTTCAATAATAACTCATTTATAAGCTTTTCATGCATGTTAAGAAAAATAATTAATTGGAACAGTAATAATGATAACATTAGAATTTTTATTCACGAAATATACTTGGAAATATATCATCGTTGTGTTCATGCTGAGCGAAACATTACTTTCAAAAATAAATTGAAAAAATCTAAAAGAACTTTGAATATAAATGTAATTTTAAATGAGAAACATTTATATTGAAATATTTTCTACTCCGGAGCGTTATAAATTGAACGAATGCGACCATTTCCTTCGGAACCAGGCACGTATGTGTCAGTTAAAGTTAAAGAAGTTATGTCAAGTACAGCTGTCCAGTGCTTCGCCAGAGCTTTCAAGTTTTGTGTTTTTATTTCTTGATGTAATTTTGTAATGTGTTGGGCAATTATTCTTCTCCGCGATGGAAGAGGAAAGGCGCCTGCAAGAGCAGAGACGATTTCGGAGCAAAAAGTTCCGCTTAATGCAAAACGTCGAACGAGAATGCGATGAGAGTGAGGTTATGATGTTTAGAGCTGCTCGCTCCGACGACCACGTAGAAGGTAAATAATGTATTAATAATTTAACATATGTTATTTATATGAATAATTTAACAGTAAGTATAATCTAATAGTAACACAACATAAAAGTAATATTCTCCTATATTATAATACAAAAAATGTCAAATAAGTACATGTACAAAAATCACGGTACGTACAAAAATCCACATAAATCAATTACAATTAAGCAATTGGCACTTTTAGTGTACGATTATTATTTCAATTGCTATTTCCAACACGTAAAGATTCAACGGGCCAAAATATCAGTGAGAAAGTCTTCCTGATGGAATTGAAAAATATTCTTCCGAACGCCAAGGACTGGGAAGGAGGATGGAGGCTCCGAGCTGCTGTCGATAATAATAATAATTAATGATATTATATTATCACATTACATTTTTATTAATATTAAATGAATGGTAAAATACTTTCCATTTGAATATTAGTACAGAATATTATTCATCCCAATAACTTAAATCAAACACAGGAGCCCTAAAGGGGCCTCGTAGGGATCATTCTCTTTAATAGGGTTGTAGGCGGGCGACCCCCACTAGAACCCTACTAGAAAATCTAGTAGGGCCCCCATGGCCAAAGCGTTACGTCCCTTTCGAAATTTCTGCACGGGTATAGCAAAATGGCACATGTACGTTAGGCTTGATTTGGATGAGTGAAAATGTCAAAAAAAAAGGTTAGGTTTCGTCATAAAATATTTCAGATATTAGCGTAGGTTTCATACCATCGCATGCATGCATCAGATTATAGAATATAAAATTTGCCTGAAAGAGGTCGAAATGACGTCGAATCGACGTCATGTCGACGTTGATTTTTTAAACCCTGTAAATTACAACAAATTTTGATGAAATCACTTACATTGCAGTAAATGGTCATTTACAAAGTATCTCTGGAGCATAAAAAACATAGTCGAAAACCGACTGATTTTTCGACGGTAATTTTGACTCGACCATCATACGACGGTTACGACGTCGATTAGACGTCACCATTCTGACTGGGAAGAAGGCTGCGCAGTCGAGTTTTACGGTACATAGTGCTGCGCAGTTTAATTCTGTGGTTTGCATTGAAGTTCTACGGCACTAATGGGTGCGCAGTACATTTATATGGAACAAAATGATGCGCAGTACATTTATCTGGTGCGCAAGTTATTGGAGTACCGTTTTGTGATACTTATAGCTGTTCAGTGCAGTTCTACGGCACTTGAGGATGCTTAGTAGACGTATGAGACACGTAAAGGTGCGCAGTACAGGTCGGTGTTACTCGGGCTGCGTAGTAAATTTATTCAGTACATATGGCTGCGCAGTGCAATTCTACGACACTTACGGGTGTGCAGTAGACTTCTATTACACACGATGGTGCGCAGTGAAGTTCTACGGCACTTAGGATGCGTAGTAGACTTATAAGACATAAGGGTGCGCAGTACAGCTCCGTGGTATTCGGATAGCGCAGTACAGTTCTTCAGCACATGCGGCTGCGCATAATAATTATACAACACTCATGTATGCGTTGTAGTGTAGTTCTACGATACTTGCGGGTGTGCACTAGACTTATAAGGCACATACAGGTACGTAGTATAGTTACGTGTCACTCGGCCTGCGCAGTACAGTTCTTTAGGACATGCTGCCGCGCAGTACGCCTTTATGTGCCATATAAGTCTACTGCGCATCCCTAAGTGTTAACGAACTGCACTGCGCAAGTCTGAATACCGCATAACCTTACTGCGCACGCGTATATGCCACAGAAGCCTACTGCCCCTCCCTTGTTAAGTCCCAAGTAAAAGGCGAGGGTATTATGGAAATTTGAGAGAGAGAGACCAGTGTTGCTGATTACGTCAGGTTGGTAATACCTGGCTAATTCTTTGTTGTGGGTTCGTTTGTCACTAGCAACCCTATGGGGATTGTGTCAGTTTAGTGTTTTAAAAAAATGTTGTGTTTCAGATTATATAATTTATTATAGATAAAGAATAGATACACAGTTAAAATAATGCATTAGAAACTTACATTTACCTTCCTATTCAATAAAGTGCAAGAGAAAGTAGTAAGGGTTGTTGCTTGCGTCTCTATACTCGGAGGACAACGGCATCATCCTCTCACAGTTGGTAATATAGATGGTAATATGGCTTTCAATCGCCAGTTTCTTTTGAGTGTTTTTATCTCGTTGTAGGCGCTCCTTTGTGGTTGGGTCTTATCGTGACAGGATTGCATTTCATACGTGGGAGAGTTATAATGGAATGATGCTTTTATTACCTTTTGGTGCCTAGCCAAGTAGGTTGATTAAAAATTTTTTGGATATTGATTTTCCATCCTCCCTTGTTAATATTTTTCGTCGTCCTCGATGAAAACATAGAAGGTTTGACTTCTTTATGTTGCTGCCCAGATAGCAAACGTGCGGGCCACGTTACAGGGTGCGAGGCACATGCGTCGCATTATGTAAGGGGCACGTACGTGTGATGCCATATGCGTCGCAATTTGTGATAAGCATGGTGTGCGACGCATATGAGTCGCACTTTACTGGCACGCGGTGAGTCTCACGTCCTGCGAGCACAAGTGCTGCTTTCTCGACACACCGTGTAGAAGTTTTTATTAATAAATTATCTCTATAAATAAACAAATTAAAAATAATTTTTCATTATCTAATACAGGGTATCTCAGTACTCAAGGTACATTTTTATATTTTTGAATTCCTCATAAAAAATGGAGTTGACAATAATAATAAAAATGTGTCGTAAAGTTAATAATTAATGAGTAATTAACAATTAAAGATTAAACAATCGGAAGCATGCGATATATTGACGAGAGTCCATGTGTCACTAATGAGTGTGTGTGCGCAAAAGAGTAATGTTAAATTTGCAGGAGGTAGTGAATATCAATGGTGCAACTTCACACGGAAACTGAGCGATGAGATATTAAGGGCCGGTTCCACCAACCTCGGTTAAATCATTGGTTAACTGACGGCCGGTTAAAGTTAACGCCATATTTAACCGTCGATTATCCTATTGCGCGTTCCACCACATTTTTCGTGGGCGCGGTTAGCTAACCAGATAGTCGTTTCGAAGTAACTCCTATTTTACTTTAAATCATTCGTGTGGTTGGCTACCCGGCGTTCAAGTGGAAAGCAAAGCAATATGTCCGTGCGCGCCAAACCCAGGTTTCGCTAACACCAGAAAAGTCTCCTGCAGCCAACAAATGTGATCCAGTTGCATATAACCTAAAAGTTAGCAGTAACTGTATGACAGTCGGTATGGCATTATTCCTAACAATGAAAATTGGATTATTTAAATAATGTTGCATAATCTTAACAAACCATTCTTTCCATTATTAAATATAAAATACCTTTCTGTTGCGTGAGATAATGCTCCCTCGATTTGATTCAGCAGATCATGAACAAGAGCTTTTGTTAAGCGAAATCTTGTTTGGAAGTCAACTTCGTCAAAATTATCCAAACAATTCACTCTTTGTTTGAAAATTCGCGGTCTTCTGCGAATAAATTCAAAAATGTCTTCGAATTCGTCATCAGACGATCTCATAACTTCTTCCAAAAACTCCATATTTCACATAGACACTGCAGTTTTTAGGTTAAAGGGTGATTAACTTGCCATAACCGACCAATTTTGACCGGTTAGATTTAACTGTGGTTAACGCGAGTTAACCGGCCGCTAAAAAGTGGTGGAACGCGTAACTAGGTTTAAGGGAGGATCAACTCTGAATTTTGAGAATTCTTCTCAATTGTCTGAATTCTTTTGAATTCTCTGAACTCTTTCAAATTCTCTGAAATCTTTTGAATTCTATTAATTCTTTTGTATTCTCTCAACTTTTTTGAAATTCTCTAATTTTTTTTAATTCTGTGAATGCTTTTGAAGTTTGTGAATTCTTTTGCACTCTTTGAATTTTTCCGAATTTTCTAAATTCTTCTAAATTCTTTGAATTCTTTGAATTCTTCTTAATTCTCTGAATTCTTCCGCCATTCTCTGAAAACAACAAATTCAAAACAGTTTAGAGAGTTCAGAAAATTTAAAAACAATTCAGAGAATTAAGAATAAATAAGGGAATTCAGAGAATTTGGAATAATTCAGAATAATTCAAAGAATTCAGAAGAATTCAGAGAATAGCGGAAGAATTCATAGGATTAAGAAGAATTCAAAGAATTTAGAAAATTCTAGAAATTTTTTTAGAAAAATTTTAATTTTTTTTAATTCTGTGAATTCTTTTGAAGTTTGTGAATTCTTTTGCACTCTTTGAATTTTTCCGAATTTTCTAAATTCTTCTAAATTCTTTGAATTCTTCCTAATTCTCTGAATTCTTCCGCTATTCTCTGAAAACAACAAATTCAAAACAGTTTAGAGAGTTCAGAAAATTTAAAAACAATTCAGAGAATTAAGAATAAATCAGGGAATTCAGAGAATTTGGAATAATTCAGAATAATTCAAAGAATTCGGAAGAATTCAGAGAATAGCGGAAGCATTCATAGGATTAAGAAGAATTCAAAGAATTTAGAAAATTCGGAAGAATTCACAGAGTGCAAAAAAATGCACAAACTTCAAAATAATTGACAGAATTCAACAAATAAAATTTGAAGAATTTAACAGAATTTAGAGAATGCAAAAGAATTTAAAAGGTTTCAAAGAATTTAAAAGAGTTCAGAGAATTTGGAAGAATGCAGAGAATAGCGGAAGAATTCAAAGAATTAAGAAGAATTCAAAGAATTAAGAAGAATTTAGAGAATTCAGAAGAATAAAAGCATTCACTGAATTAAAAAAAAAGTAGAGAATTTCCAAAGAATTTAGAGAATACAAAATCATTCATAGAATCAAAAGATTTCAAAGATTTGGAAAGAGTTCAGAGAACTCAAAAAATTTAGACAATTGTGAAGAATTCAGAAGTGTTTCGAGAATTGAGTAGATTTCAGAGAATAGAAAAGACTTGGAGAAATTCAAAACAACGTATGGTGTATTGTAAAGGTTTCAAGAAAATTAAAAAAAAACTTCAAAAGAATTCAAAGGAGCACAAGCGAATGCTAAGAATTCGTTTGAATTGTACAGCATTAGAAATACGCGAAAGAAGTTAAAATAATTCAACGTGTATTCTAAAGGAAAGTATATTTTCTAAGATTTAATATCTCATCGATCAGTTGCCGTGTGAAGTTGCACCATTGACATTCACAACCTCCAGCAAATTTAAAATTACTCTTTTGCGCACACACCCTCATTAGTGACACATTGACTCTCGTCCATACATCGCATGCTTCCGATTGGTTAATCTTTAATTGTTAATTACTCATTAATTATTAACTTTACGACACATTTTTATTATTATTGTCAACTCCATTTTTTATAAGGAATTCAAAAATATAAAAATGTACCTTGAGTACTGGGACACCCTGTATAGTGTGAAAAACTATTTTGGAAATTATTTTTTATTTTTTAATATCTATTTAATAAAACATTAAAGTCAATATGAAAAAAATTATGGATTTTATTATTTTATTGAATAGTGTTTTTTTTTTAAATTTTCTCTCCAGTCACCGACGCCATATTAATTTCACCTCAATACCAGAGGGCAGCTAATGGACCGAACCCCTCAACCCCTGACCAACCTGTCACATTACGGATGGCGGGCAACGTCGCGGTTTCTTGTTTTTTAATTTTGCTGTGGTTACTTTATAAGTTTTCTTAGTACGCGATCCCGACGGATAATTCTGGAGATTTTCAAAAATTCAATTTGTAGAAAAAATTCCATTGATAATATTCCACTCCCTGTTCTTTTTATTTCTGTGGTAAGTAAGTAAACAAATAATATAACCGAAATACTATTGTTCACACTAGGACATGAGAATGATAACCTTTCAAGGACCATTTGAATTCGGCTCGCAAAATCATATTATTGTTATTATTTATGATTCAGTGCCAAGTTTAATGGTATTCATCGAGTTATCATTTTCATTTCTGCACCGTAATGTAAAAAAAATTTTACTCACACTGCGTGCTCGCATTTTACCCGCACACGTGCAAATCGCACGCCGTGCGTGACATATGCGACCACATGAAAGACACATCTGCGTGGTGATATGAAATCACGTAATGCGGCCTTATCCGCACGCGTGCGACCCATAATGCTCGCAGTGTGCAGGCATTTTGTTATCTGGGTGTTGTCCATCCAACAAGAGTGCGAAATGTAGTGGATATTTTATTTATGTGATACCTTAATTCAACAGGAAAAACTTATTTTTGCTTAAAACTTTTTAAAACTTTTCCAAAAGGCTGAGCTAGTGTGCTTGTCATAATTAATTTGTGAGAAAATTTAATGTGTTTTTTCATGCTGAACTTCGTAATTACTATAATTAATTTTTGTTTCACATGCAAAATAATCGAAACCCAGTAACTGCATTTACTTCAATCCTTTTCTTCCGTATCAGGAAACTATTCCCCCATAGTCGTGGTCCTTATTTGAACCAGACACATGTCTTTTATTAACTCCAAGAAACGAACTACTTGACTGTATTACTTGGAATAAAATAATTATCTGATATATTCAAGGAAATGATTTCCTTGGCTCTGCAGATCCCGATTTTATTGCAATCCGATTAGAAAGATTTACGTGATCGATACATTTACATTTATAGTTGATACATTTATACCAATGAATCATTTCCTTGGGTGATATTAATAGGATTGTAAGGATATTGAAGGTATTATGTCTTCAGCCTTTCGTTTGTGTATGGGTTTTTGGGATCGCCTTTCGTCCAGATTGCATAGGCCTATCCTTAAATTCTCCTCTCGCTTCTTGTCAAAAGGACACTCGTCTGATATTCATCGTGCATTCCACTGGCAGCGGAGGTAACTCATTATTAGTGATAAGTATGGGTGTGTGGTCAGCCGTTTTTACTTTAATTTGGTAATTGGGTTATCTGGAGGGTTTCGTTTTAAGATTTTAATAGATTTGTATGGAGTTGAAAATATTGACATCCATTTACAGTCTGGTGGACTTTTTGGCATTTTTGATTGACGTACAAACTGTAACTGTGTTCTTTTTCTGGACCTAGACTCGCCCACTCCTTTATAATCCGTTGTATCCTCGAGGGCAGTCCTCGAATATTTTAAAATGAAATTTTAACTTTTCCTAAAGTCGGGGCCAAAAGTCGAGGCCCCTCACTTCTTTTGATTGCAACTCGCACAAACAAATTTCTGAATTGTTTAAAAAAAAGGATCTGAAAGATTAAAGTCTTTCGAATTCAACGATATAATCACTTTCATCTTTAAAAAATTTTGTCAATAGTTAGAGGGCAAAACATCCCAAAAAACAGGGGTTTTCGGTCTTCTTTTTGAATCGTCGACTTTCACCTGTCCCCAGAATGCGGCCGACGCTAGGAAAAATCTAAAAAAATTCGTGGATATTCTTTCAACATTCTTTAATGCAATACGTTTTTCAAAATTCTGAAATATTTAATAATTTACTTTTCAAGAGGATTTATTTTAAAAGTACTTTATCTTGAGAACAAATGAAGACATGAAGCCGTTTAATTACTCCAAATGTGCAGTTTCGTGATGTGAGTGCAGTGCAGTAATTAAATTTATGATAAAATCATTGTTACGCAAGAAATAACATTTTTAACATTTCTGACATTAATCAGTGCTGGTGCGTGACCAGGCATAGCAAGAAAAGTGGATAGAACAAAAGTATCCTTTCAATGACAATAGAAACTCTAGAAGCAAGCCGACTCCGTTACTTTTGTCATCAAAAGGGTACTTTTTTCTACCACTTGTCCGGTAATTGAGTGGTATGCATTGTAGTGAATTTGCAGTGGAATTTGAGGTGAGTTGATTTGAGGAGTTTTTAGAAAGTTTAGTGAGTGAGGGTTTGTATGTTGAAAATAATTAAAGTGAAGACTTGTGTCATATTTTGAGAGATTGAAACTCTTTTGGGTAGGCTGAGAGGTTAGTTTATTTGGTGTGAGGATCAGCGTGGGAGGCAGGCGCAGCCGAGTGGCGGCGACAGGGAGGGATAGGGAGAGAGAAGCACGGAAGAAGGTACGGTGGCAGGGTGATGTAGCGCCGTGAAGACAGAAGCTACGCAGTGCGCAAGTTACGTTTTGATGGATTTAGACGAGGAAATGTTTTTTACGCCCAAAAGTGAAACAAAAAGGAGGGGACTATATAGGAAAATGGTAGAAAGGGAGAGATTGAGGGCGGATAGTTTTGGCTTAATCGAACCGGTTATAAATATGAAGAGGGATAGGGCGGATTCACCACGCTAAAAAATCCAAAAATGATCAGAACACCACCGAGAATGGTCAAAATAGAGCAGGGGAGAAAGACACGGGGAAAGACGAAGACGAAGATGTGCTAAAAAGGATGGATGCTAAATGAGAGATAGAGGAAATGTGAAGTGTAGCAAAGGAAACACGAAGAGGAGAGAAAATGGTACTAGTGAAACCAAAGAAATGGGAACATAAGAGAGAAGTGGTGAAAAAGAAGAGGTTGTTATATGGAAGCTCGGAGAGAAAAGAGGATGATTTGACATGGGTAGAAATGAATATGCAGTATATAAGTTAAGGCAAATAGCGGCAGAGGATTTGGGGTGGGATTGGGGCCAAGATAGGGGAGAGTTAGTAAGAAATGAGGTGCCGGGAAACTAAGAGAGAAAGGAACGGGGGAAGGAAAATAAGAAATCGTAAGGAACAAAAAGAGACGAGAAACGAAAGTAGGGAAGAATGGAGGCTGGGCGATGGGAGGAATGGTGATGGGAGTAAGTAAAGAATGTATAACAGGGAAGGATAATAAAGAGAGGAAAGAACAAAAAGAAGGATTAATAGCAGAAGTGGTAAAGATGAAAGGAGAGAAGTGGAAGATAGTGGGGGTTTATGTGAATGCGGATATGCAGGAGAAATCAGAGGAAATGAAACAACTGGTGGAAAAAAATTAAGAAGAGGCAAGGCTTATAATAGGGGGAGATTCTAATGCGAGAACAGAAGAAAGAGTAGGAAGGGAATGGGGAGGAGAGAGAGGAAGAAAATCCGAAGGCAAGATACTGAATGGGGAGGAAAGAAATTGTTAAAGAGTTTGGAGGAGTTGGGATGGTTTATCGTAAACGGAAATATAGAGAGAAATGAGGAAGGGGAATATACACGCTGAGAAGAAGAAAGGGGAACTGTAATTGATTATGTGATAGTGTACTATGAGGTAAGAGAGAAGGTTAAGAAACTAGAGGTAGGGGATTATATAGATTCGAATCATTTTCCCATGATAGTGACATTAGAGGGAGAAAAAAGTAATAACAATATGGATAAAAAGGAAGCAAAGGTAAAAAAGGCGGGAAAAGGGGATTGGTCAATGGAAGGGGTATCCGATTTTAATTTTACAGTTTCGTGAAACATACTAGGTTACAATATATTCCCAACTTCAAGACAGATCGTGATATGCCAGAAGTCTTTTTCTTGTAGCATAAGACTCCCCATTAACCAAGTTTCCCACTGATGTAGATCGACGGTGGCATGATGACGACGTTGGAGGGTCCGCTTTCCCTCCCTGACCAGAAGCAGATACTGGGCTAATCCCTGCCTCGTAAAACACTTTTTATCGGTGCCTGCCATGACGCCATGAACGCTGTTTACCCAGTGACTACGGGGTAATAATAAGAAGACCGATCTCCGTACATGCGTTCAAGCTGCGGCAATTGCACCTTTATTGCCAAGCTCAGACGTTTCGAATCAGCACTATAGCCAGTCAGGCATGCGCACTGTTATCTGCTATCTCCTTTTCTCCCGCGAGAAGTGTGCGAGTGGCGCTCACTCGCTGATTAGTCGGACATGCGTACTGTCATCTGCTATCTCCTTTTCTTCAGCGAGAAGTGTACTAGTGGCGCTCACTCGCACACTTCACTCGGGAGAAAAGGAGATAGCAGATGACAGTGTACATGCCCGAC
>CAKNWW010330625.1:2158-17712 GCA_932074435.1 Andricus kollari
GCCTCGAGACAGGCTCTCAGGCATGACAAACTTACTTACTGACTGCGCGATTGTTCTCAACATTGCAAACGTCTCGAGATAGGAGCTCAGGTATGAAAAACATACTGCTGGTGGATTGTTTGCAACATTGCGAATGCCTCGAGACAGGCACTCAGGCATGACAAACTGACTCAATGACCGTGGGATTGTTTGCAACACTGCAAACGCCTCGAGACAGGCTCTCAGGCATGACAGGTATATTGATGGTGGATTGTTTGCAACATTGCAAACGCCTCGAGGCAGATTTCTTTTCTCTAAAACTATGGTAACGTGAAATAAAGCAATAATTTTTGTGTCGCAAAGGTCTGCTCCTTTTACACCGTTATTGCGAAATTAAAGATATTTTGATGAGAGGAGCTTTGGATGGAATTGAAAAGGAACTACTTAAATGCATTTTGAAGTTTGATTAAACAAAAAAGAGATTGCTGGAAACGAGGAACAAATTTTTATATGTGTATAAATAGAAATAAAGTTGACACGTGAAGTGGATGATGACAATTATTATTGAAGGATTTTGTGGGTGATAGAAGGTAAGTCAACTGTATGAATATTTTTTGGCTGTATAAAATTACCTATGAATTTTACACTATATATTTATATGGTAAGTATTATATGCCCTTAATACTTTCTCAAATTAATTTTGATATTAGTGAAAATAAACATTTTTCCACCATTTTCGATCTATAGAAAATAATTAAAGTTGATAAACAAATGTCGGAATAAATGGGCTTTTCAAAATGGTCCAGGATAAGAATTAAATACCCTCGTGAAAATAAATATCAACCAAAGGCAACGTACATATTAGGTATAATAAGGCGTTCATTGAAATTAAGGATTCCAGGTCACAAGGGCGTAAGAAGCAAAACTCGAATTTTACAGGAGATAAAAAAAAACTGTCTAACTTTAATGAATTTTCTTTTTTCAAAATAAATAATTCTTTCAAGCTATTACTTAACTATATCAAACCAAAGGATCATCCTGAAAGAAGAAACCACCTCCGAGAGAAACTCTTGTAAAAGGTACGGCGCATCCCAAAAATCGCCAGACTTGACACAGAAAAAGATACACATCTCTCTTATTTTGAATTGTTTGAAAAGAAAGTAAGTATACTTTTTGATATATTACTTAACTCTATCGAACCATAAAGGAAACATGCTGAAAGAAGCAACCACCTATGAGAAAACGGTCAATGGAGCGGCGCGTCCACGAAAACTGGACCACCCTAATAGCACGGAACGTTCCGCGGGCACCTTTGGAAGGTTCACGGAATGTGTAAAATGCCCGCCGCTTGGGAACGTTCCAGTGGATCGTATGCACTGAAACGTTCCAAACCTAAATTACCGTTATTGTTATTATTATCAATTAATATCGCGTAAACCGTGATAGGTCAAAATCGATGTCAGTTCATGATATGGATATCATATCATAGATAGTATATGCGTTACTCAAAACTCAAAAATGACATCCATTTTCACCTATCTCTCACGGTTTACGAGATAATTGTTGTTAAAAATAATAATAATGGAAGGGTCCCCTCGGGTCCCAATGGAACGTTCCCAAGCGGCGGATATTTTACACGTTCCGGGAACTTCCTGGAACGTTCTAAGGTGCCCGCGGAACGTTACAGTAACGTTCCGTGCTATCAGGGCATATCTTCTACAGAGACATGAGTTAGGTCATAACATTTAGTTTGAGCGAATAAAACGCATATTCGACATTTAGCACTTTCCCCCTAGCCGCGGAAAGATCCCTAGAAAATCCGCTTTTTCGAGTATGAAATTACCCTTTGTATTAAAATAATCTGGATACAGGTCAAGGCATTACACTGTTAGAAATATGTTGAAAATTCAACCACTTTTCAACCACTTTTGTGGTTGAAATCTCGTTCATCCACGGAGTTAAAATAAAATTCATCCAAAGGACCACGCACCAAATACATGGGAAAAAAGGTCCCGGTGGAATTTTCTAAGTTTGTAATACGACGATTTAAAAGTCAGATTTGGGTACATATTTTTACCTGTGGAGTGGAATATATCACAGACTTTTTTCCACCCTTTGCATTGCTTTCGTGTAAGTTTGTGCAGAAAAAAAATTTGCACGAACGAGCAATGCGATGTAATCGCGTTAGAAGTGATAAGCGCTAAACGGTCGGGCTATGCGCTGAGCGTTTAGGCAACGCACAAAGCTTTCATATAATTGCATGCTATCGAGCTTTAAACGTGAAATTCAACTTTTATTATCAAGAGGTGTCTGCTTATCAGAATTGGTTATACAAATAGCTAATTCACAAATGCATGACAAACGCTACTTGCGATTGAAAGATTGCATCCGAAGTTCGTCGCAAAGCGCTTAAGTTGAATGGCCAGACAAAAGAATCGATACCCAGCGTTCCAATTGGTCACCGATCAACCAGTTTATGTCAAGCACTCTAAAGTACCTTTTATAGAATTCTCCTTGCGTGCCAACGCTTCCATCCTATATTTAACGCTAAGCGTTCAAGAAACGCACTCAGACAACATAATTAACTCCCAGCGTTACTGTTTAGCTTTAATTCGCCAGGTTAAGTCAAGCAGTCTACAATACTTTACAAGGAATGCTTATCTCGTTCAAACGCTCCGACTTTAACTTCAACGCTAAGCGTAAAAGGTAAGTATGTACATATGTAGATCACAAAATCAACTCCCATCGATGCTGTTTTCGTAATTAAATGATTATTGCTGACTTGAACTGGCTGATCAGCGCCAAACGGCAACGTTCGCAGTTGATCTTGTTGTCTGGGTGATTTTTTAAACGCTTAGCATTGAAGTGAAAGAATGAGATAAGTATTCCTTATAAGGTGTTCTAGAATACTTGACTTAAAATGGCTAATCCGAACCAAACAGCAACGCTGGGATTTGATTTTGTTGTCTGGATGCTTTCTTAAACGCTTAGCGTTGGAGTTGAAGTCGGAGCATTGGAAAGAGATAAGCATTCCTTATTATATGAAAGCTTTGTGCGTTGCCTAAATGCTTAGTGCTTTGCCCGAAGGCTTAGCGCTTATCACTTCCAACGCGATTACATCGCATTGCAATGCAAAGGGTGGAAAAAAGTCTGATATATTCCACTCCACAGGTAAAAATATGTATCCAAATCTGACTTTTAAATCGTCGTAGCGCAAAAACTGTCCATAATTTGAGTTTTTGCCATAAGGATTTTTTGATCAGGAGAGCATAAAATACAAAATATCACAAACTTAGAAAATTCCACCGGGACCTTTTTTCCCATGTATTTGGTGCGTGGTCCTTTAGTTTAAAATTCAATAAAACGTTTGCGAATACACAATGCGCCCTCATGCTTCTGGCCAGGTCAGACCCCAACGAGACAAAGTCCCACAAAGAGTTATTTGGTACGTTTGTGTCGTGATCTCGAGATCAATGAAATTAATAAAGGACATATAATATTCAGGAAAAGAAGAAAACAAAAGGTACGTTGGATTAATATTATCATAATGGGAAAATTTCACTCAGACTATTGGTACTAACTGCTGTATGCTTTTTGGGTTATGTTTACAAGTACGAGTGTTGAAAAGTTTGATTGGGCGCATAACTCATTATGGTAATATAATTCCAACGGACCTTTTGTTCTTCTTATTTAAAGCTGCTTATTTTCCTAAATATTATATGCACTTTGTTAATCTCATGGATCACACGACACAGACGTACGAAATAACTCACTGATTCCTTATCAGAATTCTTTCGGTACAGTTAGTGAATTTCAAGGCACAGTATTTTGCAGGAATCTTTATGGGTTTTCTTCAAGATTTTTGAACAATTATAATTGCCTTGAAATTCACTAATTGTGCCGAAAATTTTTTTTTCTTGTTACTAAAATTTCAATTACATGTGGTTGAAATTTCAATTATACGTGTAGCTAATTTTTCATTCACAAGTGGTTGAAATTTCAACAACGGTAATTGTATAAAACTTCAACCACATGTGATTGAAAATTCAACCAGATATTTCTAACAGTGTATATATTTATGTATTTTGGTTGAATACGAGTCTGACATTAATTTCCCCCGGTCCGACAGGTTTTCCCCCTAGACGCGGAAAGTTCCTTAGAAAATCAGTTTTGTTGGGTATGAAATTACCCTTGGTAATGCTCAGGCACGACAACGGCAGACAACAATCTGACTATTGTCAGATTCATGCTCAGCACACCACAATACATGTAAATACCATACTCTGACTTCTCGCACAAGACACGAGAGGTGTATGGTAACCATGAAGGAGTAGCAAGGAGTGATATCTCCCATGGGTGAAGGACAGGGTTGGTCAGTTACGCGTAAATCGAGTATTGTCTACGTATAATACGTTTTTGACGTAATATACGTCGAAAACACTATAAAACCGTAGAAAACTCCTGTAAGTGACGTTTTCAAGATGGCCGCCATATAAAATAAACAATTTTGACAAGTACATAACTTCACTTTTGAAAAATAGGTTATGTTTTGATATTGGCGCATGCGCACTGAAAGGTTCCATTCAGACGTAATATACCGTAGAAAACTAAAGAGGTAATATACGTCCACAAAGATAAAAAACATGCACAACACACCGCGAGGAAAAATTTGTTCTATTTTAGGTTATTTTTCGTCAGAGAAAACAAATGTCGGTGGCCGCCAGAATTATCGCCCCGATTGAAAACAATTAGGAAAATTGGGAATGGAAACATAACCTCTATATACAATAGAAAATAATTTAAATCGATTAACAAATGGTACACCGATTAGGAACGATTGAAAACGATTGAAATTTTGACAACTGTGAATTTGTCTGAATCGTGTTCAATAGATTATTTCTAGAAAGATTATTCTCGCTTAGCAAATACGAAGTGTCTCGTCTTCCCGAAATTCGGGATGAGTAAATAAATATTTTTCATAAACTTGGCTAGTCGTCCCGAATTGATATACCCTTTTCGAACTCCCCCAGTTTTTCGGGACGACTAGGCACAGCCTAATAAACAACCTACTTTTAAAAGTTTAAATTAAATCATCCTATAATACATATAAATTACTAATAATATATGTAATATATGCTAGTTAATAATTCTGAACAAAATATTTTACCCAAGCTTTTTACAAAATATTATCTTTCGTCAGAAAGATCTAAGCGGCTCGATAGCTCTGTTGGTTAATGCGTGCGCTAGGTTTAGGTAGTGAAACTATCACATATAAACTTTTTTTCGCTTCATATCCATCTAAATTTTACACTATTTTCTTTGTCCAAAACTTCGAGCTAATCTATTTATAAATCGCCTAGACCGTGCATTATAGGCACTGCGTATATTGTATAAGCATAGGGAATAGTGTCGTATACGGCGCTGTCAACAGATAGACACATATTGACTGGAGGCGTCGATATATGAAATAGAAAAGACTATGTCATATAGCAAAGTATATTGAATATATTAACAGTTTAAACAAAGATTCCAGTAAAGGGGTCGTTCCAAAATTACATCACACTGCCGGGATGAGACGACGGGGGGGCAGGTTTTATCACAATTCGTGACAAATTTTTTGATAAAACCTCAAAGGAAATCCAATTTTTTTTCTTAAAAGTAAATTATTTTCAATTAAAAAGTCTACTGTTTAACTATTTTGTTGAAAATTAGTTTCTTTTTTGTTTGAAAAATTAATTTTTTTCAACTGAAAACTATTTTTGGCTAGAAATCGATATATTTTTTAGTCTGCTTTGGTATAAAATTAATCTTCTTGATTGAAAATTTAACTGCTTGATTGAAAGTTGAACCCAGTATGTTAAAATATCATTTTATTGGTTGAAGACCTATTTGCTTGAAAATTTAATTATTTTCTTGGAAATTCGTTTTTTTTTTCGATCGAAAATTAATTGTTTAGTCGAAAGTTTAATTATTCAATGATTGTTTCAATATCGATCGTTTTTAGTTACAAATTCCAAATTTGGTTTTAAATTTATATATTTTGTTGTAAGTTCGTCTTTTTTGGTAGAAAATTGAACTTCTTAAAAATTCAACTACTTAGTGAAAAAACTTAACGAATTTGTTAAAAATTCCTTTCATTAATTGAAGAGCCATCCGACTTCCGTTATCGGCATGCATGTGTGAGGTAGCGGTGAATTTTTGGTGCTAATATTTTCTAATTGAAGGGCAGGATCAAATAATGGAACGTGCGCGTGGCCGCTTGAAAGTGCCCCTGAACGTTATGCAATCTACCGGCAATCCCCGCTTGTCTCGTTCGCCCGTGTTTGCATTAAAAAAAAGATACAAATCGTTGATTCTCAGAAAACTTCCAGAGAGGAAGTTGTTCCGTAGGGATTAACGTTTAAAATCTGCGCAAGCAGCAAATTATTTGGTTTTGTATATTACAAGGTATCACAAGATAAGTAAAACGAAATGATGCTCGCTGAAGAATCAGTCGATGGGTGGCAGCCGTAAACAAATACAGTTGGATCAAATTCACCGTTACTGCAAAGATTGTGTATGAAAAATGTTCAAAATTGTACACACTTACCTCGGATAGAGGGTCCCTGTACCAAGGGTTTCTGCTAAATATGGTTAGGATAATTAATAAGCAGTCGCGAACAATTGCCAGGGATGGTCCCGAAGGAATAACCCCTAAGTGGACGCGTAACAACCGTGCCGAAAGCTGAATGGCACCTGGGTGAGGTGTCTTAAACGGCGACTCTGAGATACCGGGCGACCTCTCAGAGTATGCAGCCTTATCCTTGTACACTGATAGAAATGGTAACTTTGATTTACCCATATGATCGTGGGTTGAAAAATGACGAGGATATTTATAATATAATACGTGTACTTCAATGATAAAGAGTACGAAATGCACTTACTGAAATATGATAAATACAAGTTATTTATATTTGTGGTACAAAAATTTAATATATGTGTTGCTATTGTATTAAATGTGTAATTCTATTAAACACTTGCCTGAGGGAACTATCTCTGAAATGTTGTCGTTTAGCAATACCCTTGGTATGACTGATTTACCTGACTCGCTTTGTCTTGTTTACAACGGGCGCATCCTGATCGCGCCTGCGCGTCTACTTTCGTAAGCAACAAGAATCGGATGGCCAAAACAGACATCCTGTATGGCTGTATCTATACCAGCAATAAAATAGGGTTAATCTAATCATAAATATCGTTGTACCACCTATTCATTTCTATCAGTGTATGCGGGGCTCTACGAGGATGGACGAACCCTTTCCCTAGCTGCTCGTGGGAATAACAATAATACCACCAAAACACCAAAAAGTTGTAAATGCGGTTCAAAACGATCGAACTCGCAGAGCAGCCGACAATGGGTTGGCGAACAATGTCGATAATCCTAGAGTTCGGGGTGATGAAAATAATGTAGATGGAAACACGACGACGAACCGGCAAAACGCCCACACTGAGTGGACGAATCAACTCAAGGATGACTTGCTAGACTGCTACGATGCCAGCATTATCCCTGTTCACCGTGGCTTTATGGCGCGTATGCATACTCTGTGGTACCAAAAACACCCAGAGCTTCAGCACGTTTCAATTCAATCGTTGCGAAATCAACGTGCCTGCCTCTGGAAAAATGGACATGTACGCGGAGCGCTTCCCCAACCGCTGCTTGATCAAGCTGCAGCCGAAGATGAGGAAGCGACATTAAGACCAACCGTGGACAGCAGGCACCTTCTAAGAGATGATCACGATTTCAGGACAAGAAGGAACATTAACATGCAAGTTCCTCTTAAGATTAAGTTCCCGAATAAGTCCGATCAAGTTCCGCAAGATCTGGCTGAAATGGATGCCTCCCTTCGTGGAGAAATCTCGCAAGAATCCGGCCTCTGGACAAGACAGAATGCGTCCCGTGTTCAATGTGTGATTGACTACATATCATCTGGTAGACCTTTCACGGAAAAGGTTCGAAAGTTCGCCCAAGAACTGAGGATCTTGAATCAGACACTAAACAAGTCAAAGCTGCTGACAATCAAGCAGCATATTGTTGACAAAATACGTCTGTTATCTGATGCAAAGAGGAGAATACAGAAGAGGTGGAGATGGGTCAGGGAGAATCAAAAGTTTCTCGCTGACCCATCTCGCCTGTTCAGTGATCACCCTGTTTCTGTCAAAATCCACCCAAGCCCAACGAGGTAGAGACTTTTTGGAGAGAGGTATACAAGATCCCGAAAGCACTAAAGTTGAAAGAAGATACTGACAATATCATCCGCTTCAAGGAATTCTGCGACAACCTCATAAAATCTGAGGAGGAATGTCCATCAATAACTGCCGAAGAGGTGAAAAAAGCACTTATAGGAACGAAGAACTTTTCCGGTGTTGGACCAGATTGTATCAAGAACTTCTCGTGGAAGAAGTTTACTTCTACACACCAACATTTGGCCCGCATATTTACCTCATATTTAAAGCAGAGACGCCCATTCCGCAGTGGTTGGTGTTAGGACGCACTATACTTCTACCAAAAAAAGGCAACTTGTCCAACCCAGAGAATTACAGGCCAATAACTTGTTTCAACAGACTGTATAAGATCTTTGCAGCTGTCCTAAACAACAGGATTGTTTGGCGAATTGAGCCTGTGTGGCGTGAGATGTACGAACAACGTGGCTCGAAAAAAGGTGTAGCAGGTCCCAGTAAAAAAAACTAGTTGCGGCGAATTGAGATGAATTTGTTAGAGCCTTCGCGAATCTCGCTTTGCGACAATCTCGAATTGGAGCAAGTCGTGAATTCTTGTAAATTCGGAAATAAGTAATTTAATCTTGAAATCTGCTATCCGCCCAAATTCGGCGCACAATTTTTAGGGGGCCTAATTCATTTGAATGTGTCAGCACACATTAATTTCAGTGTCAGCCAATTAATTTTAATTCGCGAGATTTTAAGTCAAGTTCCAATTTGCCTGAATTCGACAGCGCGAATGCAGTTAAAGGCTGGCCTATTCAATGGAATCCGTAAGCTATAACCAACGCGCTGGGTGTAAGGGATCCGTTGTAAATAAACGATATACAATTAGTTTCTTTTTACTGGGGTTGTAGAGAGAACCTGCTAATTGACATGTGTGTCTGCAAAGACGCTGCAGCCCATCAACGCGTCCTGTCAATGGCCTGGATTGACTACAGGAAAGCTTTCGATTCAACCTCTCATAGACTTATCATCTGTCTGTTGAAAAGCTTGAAGGTGCATCCACACATAGTGAGATGCATAGAGAGATTGGTGCCTCTTTGGAAAACTAGATTTACCATCTCATCTGGAAATTATCGTGTGACAACAAACAACGTCACCTTCCAGAGGGGCTTGTGGATATAAGTGTTATTAGATCCGAAGCAGATACAAGCATCTTCTTCGACAGATTTAGTCTTCCAATCTGTCGGCGTTGAACAAGGTATCTGCAACTAACATGTTTGCGGTCCCGGTTCTACTCTACTCGTTTGGGGTGGTTCAATGGAAGAAGAACGAACTTAAGGCCCTTGATGTCACCACACGTAGGATCATGCATATGCATAAAAGCTTGCATATCAATTCGCCAGTTCCGCGATTATACATTTCACGCCCTCTAGACGGACGCGGACTTGTGAATCTCCAGTATCTTCATAACCGAATCGTTCTAAGTACAGCTTATATCGTAGCCAATAGCAGAGATCCTCTCCTAAAAATGGTCAGGAACCACGAAATGATTGGTGAAGGAGCTTTCCTTTACAAGGCTGCGGAGCAAGCGGCCGAGGCCCTTGGCCTAAATTTTAACATCAGAAGTGAGGAAAGTGCATTACTCCATCTAGATGCTTCACTTCTGAAAGCCGAATTGAAGAAAGCGGAAGTTCAAAAATTCCATCAAGAGCTACTCGACAAGAAAATGCACGAAAATTTTCACATGAATGTAGAAAAACAGTTCTTGTCGAAGGAGCAAACTTTTGTTTTCCTCAGATCATCAGGGCTTAATTCAGGTACAGAGGGTTTTATTTTCGTATGCCAGGACGGTGTTATTTCCACCTTAGCATACCGTGACCGCATTTTATGTCAAGAAGTTCCCAGCGATAGGTGCAGAGCGTGTCATGCACACGCTGAGTACCTGGAACACATACTATCGGGGTGTCCCACCCACGCAGGAACGACGTACATCTACAGACATGATGCGGCCCTGAGAGTGTTTTATTATCATCTTTGACGCTCTTACGGTGATGGGCGCGACCCTGCCCTGCCGAACGCTGCAAGGGAGATAGAGTCAATTGTCCAAAACGAGAAGTGCCAAATTTTCTGGAACTACGATTTTCGGACAGCAGTCTCTGTTGCACACTCGAGGCCTGACATTGTTATCCAAAACTTTGAGAAACGAACTATATTCGTGATCGAATTCTCGGCCCCGTCCGAATACAACATCACTGCAAAGGAGAAATAAAAGGAGGAGAGGTATCAAGACCTTCAAAGGTGCGAAACTATCGCTGGTTCGTAATCTTAAAGCCATACCCAAGTGCCAAAAATATGCCAAGGCACTTGCGAAATGGAAGCAGAAAGCTGTCATCCTTGGATCGCTTCGTGTCCTCAAGACACACGAGGGTTTCGCCGGCCTGTCGTTGTGATTTCATCGTGTCCTGTGACCACCCATCTCACGGTTGTGAGACGTGGCCATGAGTGTGATTTACCGCGGTCCTACTGGGAGCCGGTGTCATTTTTAGATGGTGGCGCAAAGACCATGAAGTTTCCATGAAGTGTAAAAAATTTAAATTTGCTCAAACATCTATGAGTATTCATAAAAAACAAATTAGTACTTGAAAATATTAAAGTTTGTCGAAAATTTAGTGAGATTAAATATTTCTCCTGCTTTTTGGTGTAAAATATATACGTGAACAAATACGTGGTATTTAAATAATTGTAAAATTATTTAAACAAATTCTTTTATTGTTATCATTGACTATACAGCTCATAAAGTCTAGAAAATACGTTCATTTCGCGAGTTAACTGAAAAAACAAATATTTAAACAAATTGAAATTGTTTAAACAGTTGAATATTAGTTAGCAAACGACTGAGTATACTTAAATTACCGATTAATGATTACACAGCTCCACAACAAAAAAAATTTGTCTACCCCAGGAACCAGAATAGGCTTCCCCTACGTTTTTGGGGTTGCTGAATCCGCATCCGGGGTCCGTTTGGCTCCATCACGTCAGCTTTCGTCCCTAACCTTAAAAAACATGAAAATCGCTGTTTTCAGGTGAAACAATATTCGTACCTATGAAAAATGGTCATGTCTTGTTTCAATGCAAAGTGGTCATATCCTATGTTTTCGAGGTCGCTGAATCCGAATCCGGGGGTTCTTTGGCTCTATCACGTCAGATTTCGTCCCTAACCTCAAAAAACATGAAAATCGCTGTTTTCAGGTGAAACATGATTCGTACCTATGGAAAGTGGTCGTATCTTATGTTTTTGAGGTCGTTGAGTACGAATCCGGAGTCATTGTGGTTCTATGATATCACATCCCGTCCCTAACCTACAAAAAAATGGTAAATTTTGGTGATCTTATATGAAACATGTATTTTTTCAATGCAAAGTGGCCATATCCTATGTTTTCTAGGTTCCTGAGTACAAATCCTGAGTCCGTTCGGTACCACGGTCCCAGCCTTTGAACTTTGATGCGTATCTTCGGAAGAACTCTTAACCCAACAAACCAGACTCGCCACTCGTCCGATTCCTCATCCAGCGAAAATTGAAAGCTAGTCGAAAATCAGTTGATGCCGTTGACAGAATTGTCAACGGTCGATCGCAGGTGAGTCTTCCGTCCTGGGGGTGATAACCCTTATACTTCCCCAGGGCTAAGTATGAAGGATTTCCGACTTTGACGAGGACAAGGTCAACTCGTCGGCGGACACACTACAGTTTCATCCTCACACCCTAATGTCCCCTGCAAGGCAGTACGCTCCTACTGGCTTCTTTACTCCAACAGATAGTGATACGAGTCATTCTACACATCTCCTTTCAGGGCAGTCGTCATCGTTCACAGAATCTGTCGAAATACTGGTTCGCACGGTTGTTATCTGGACAATGCTGTCAACAGCATGAACTGATTTTCGACTAGCTTTCAATTTTCGCTGGACGAGAAATCGGACGAGTGGTGAGTCTGGTCTGTTACGCATCAAAGTTTAAAGGCTGGGACAGTGGTACCATACGGACTCGTGATTTGTACTCAGGAACCTAGAAAACATAGGATATGGCCTCTTTGCATTGAAAAAATACATGTTTAACATAAGATCACCAATTTACTGTTTTTTCCATGTTATAGACGGAATGTGATGTTATAGAAAAACAAGGGCTCCGAATTCGTACTCAGCGACCTCGAAAACATAGGATATGACCACTTTGCATTAAAAAAAGACATGTTTTACATAAAATTACCAATTCACCATTTTTTTTAGGTTAGGGACAAGGTGTGACCTCATAGAACCACAACAACTCCGAATTCGTAATGAGCAACCTCGGAAACATAGGCTATGACCACTTTGCATTGAAAAAATACACGTTTTACATGAAATTACCAATTCACCATCTTTTTTTGAGATTAGGGACGAAGCGTGACGTCATACAACCACAATGACTCCGGATTCGTACTTAACGACCTCAAAAACATAAGATATGACCACTTTCCATAGGTACGAATCATGTTTCACCTGAAAACAGAGATTTTCATGTTTTTTGAGGTTAGGGACGAAATCTAACGTGATGGAGCCAAACGAACCCCGGATTCGTATTCAGCGACCCCAAAAACGTAGGGTAAGCCTATTCTGGTTTCTGGGGTAGACAACTTTTTTTTGTGGAGCTTTTAAAAAAACGTCAATAAACCACAATATCACGTAAAATTCAAATTTGTCACTTCCCAGCGGATACTGTGATATAGCTGTGATGTAACAGTTCTAGAACACAAAAGAACAGGTTCTTTAACAGGATTAGAACATACTTAGACCATGGTCTAAGTAATGTCGTCCCTAAATGGACGTAGAAGTTACAGCTGTTACAGAACCATGTTCTGTCAGAGATCTGTAACAATTCTGGAACAGCGTTATAAAAATACTTTTAGAATAATTTAGGAGCAGGGTTACAGTGTGACCATGTTCTATAATAGTGCCGTAAGACATATGTAACAGTCTTACGATGTAAATTTATTCTGTGATTGTTCTGTAACAATTCTGGAACAGCGTTATATATCAACAAATATTTTTAGAACAATTTAGGAACAGGTTTACAGAGTAACATTGTTCTGTAAGAGTGTTGTAACACATATGTAACAGTGTTACGATGTAAATTTGTTGTGTGATAGATCCGTAACAATTCCATGACGGTATTACAACGTTTTGGCATTTATTGTAACAATTACGTAACAGTGTTACAACGATATGTGACAAACAAATGTTTTTAGTTTATATTTTATATAATCCAATTTCACGCACGGTCCCCTACACATATAATCGCACGCTTAAGCCCGTTGAAAAATCGCACTCCCTGGGGATTAGAATCCTACCTAAACTACCTGACCCGTGTGTACCTACTCGATGATTTAGCCAATTGCGCTATGGAACCCCTTAAACATTCGTAACAAAATCTCGACTATGCTTTTTTGCTGAAAAAGCCAGTGTCTTCTCAGAAATATATTCATTATTTTTTTAGTTGAGACATATTATGAGAAGATGGGTTTACACAATTTCAAGATGCAAAGGGTGTAGCCGGGTAAGCATGCAAAGAATGCCCCCAAAGGGAATCCAATGTTGAGTCAGCCACTTGATAGCATACAATAAAAAAAAAATGTCAAAAATTTCAAACCGTTAGCCGGATGAGTCAGAGGGATGATGAAACTCAAGTACTATCTCAGTTTTTTACCATATAATAGACACCCAAAGATCTATTGTAATTTTCTTCAGTTTTTTAAATTTAGGGGATATATAGTCATATTCCGATACCTGAGGCCCATTGATACCTGAATATATTCATATAATACAATTATATAAGTGTATTTATACATTATTAGATACATTATATACACATAATGTATATATACATTGTAACAGAAAAGATAAAATGATTATTCGTGGTACTATTATTTTTGGATTTTTTTGGAAGTTTTATTTATATATCTGATTTAGTTTCATATTGATTGAAAACTTAATCCTCATCACTGTTTTCATTTATCACAGTCAAACCATTTGTTTTGGGTTTTAAACTCCTCAAAATTTCTGCCGGTCTGATGATTCTCGACAAATATCGGCCATAAGCTAAATAGTACACTACCTTCGGAAATTGAAAGTACGATCAGCTAAGGTACTATTAAAAATCACTGCTGACTTTTAAACGTGATTACTCGTTCCCAAAATAAGCGAGAAATGTTTTTTAAAACCCATTAAAAAGCTTATTAAATTACGCGTCGAATAAGCCATAACAAAGATAGTTTTGACATTTTGAAGAGAATATACCATTTCAGAATTTTTTTAAACTGCAAGAATTTCTCGAATTTTGTACCATTAATTCAACTTGTGACACGACCTAGCTTTAAGGTCTTATCTTTAATTTAAGCCAATAAGAATTGAAAAATCTCCGCGGGTTCCTGAGATCGTATTCTAAAAACGACATGCATTTCAGCCAACTTCATAGCGTTACCACCCTGCCAACTACATAGCGTTACGACTTACCTTAATGCTCGCTTCATGCGGAACCCGTGGTTACTCATGAAGTAAGCGAACTAACCAGAGAGCTGCCAAGTCGAGAGTATTCTCGAGCTTGTGCAGACCGCTTCAATTATGTCCAAAAGATTTTGCAAAAGTAATCTCAATATATTGTGCAAGAAAAGACAAAAATATTTCATATAATCTGAAATTCTGAATTATTTACGAACTTGATTGAACTACCAATTACAGAAAACCTTTATATTTCTCTCCTCTTAAAAGTGTGTGGACTCCCGTGGCAGATGAAAGCAGTGGATGAAAGCAGAAACTCATGAGAGTGAAAGAGACAGATAGATCTATTTGTCTCTTTCACTCTCATGAGTTACGACATGCATTTCAGCCAACTTCATTGCGTTACCACCCTGCCAACTTCATAGCGTTACGACTTACCTTAATACTCGCTTCATGCGGAACCCGTGGTTACTCATGAAGTAAGCGAACTAACCAGAGAGCTGCCAAGTCGAGAGTATTCTCGAGCTTGCGCAGACCGCTTCAATTCTGTCCAAAAGATTTTTTGCAAAAATAATAATCTCAATATATGTGCGAGAAAAGACAAAAATATTTAATATAATCTGAAACTCTCGATCATTTACGAACTTGAACTACCAATTACAGAAAACCTTTATATTTCTCTCTTCGAATTAAAAGTGTAAGGACTCCCATGGCAGATAAAAGCAGTGGATGAAAGCAGAAACTCATAAGAGTGAAAGAGACGGACATATATATTTGTCTCTTTCACTGTCATGAGTTTCCGCTTTCATCCATTGCTTGCATCTGCCATGGGAGTGCACCATCATAAT
>CAKNWW010330626.1:0-12208 GCA_932074435.1 Andricus kollari
TTCCTTTTTCTTTCACTTCTCTTGTACCTCCATTTTACCATTTTTTTGTATCCATTCTTTCATTCTTTCTCATTCGCTCCCCTAGCACCCTCTATATCCTTCATCCACTCTTCCCCCAAACCATCCTCCCCTAGAATCTTTACCACATTATCTTGCCAGCTTCCTTTGTCTTCCATTCCTCTCCTGCATCCTTCCCATACATGCTCCCATGTTTCCCCTTCCCATTCACAGATTCTGCACTTCCCGTTCTCTTTCTTTTCCCAATACATACCTTCCCTTACCTCGTTTCCCAATCTAAACCTTGCTATTCTGGTCCATCTTTTCTCTCCCTATCCATTTTCTAAACACTTTGGTACTCTTTCCTTTTTTATTACCTTATACCATTTCTAATATTTTGATTCCTCAATCATCCCCCATCTTTCTATTAATTGTCTTTCTCTCTCCCTTTTTTCCACTTCTTCATAGTTTACTCCAGTCCTGTCTTCTATATCTCTAGCCTCAAAGAACTCCCTTCTTTCTTCTTCCCATCTCGTTAATTCCATCGCCCACCCTCTCCTTTCTTCTACCGTCATCAAACACTTTCTCCTCAACTCCCCTCCCTTTCCCTCCCACAGCTTCGTCTCAAAATTCCATGCCCTCTTTCCCGCTCTAGTACTTAATTTATCCCTTTGCGCTTCTTCTCTCATCATATATCCCGGCGTCCTCCAATCTACCACTAGCGTCCACCTTATATACCTTTCTTGTAAACTCTCAATCTTTTTCCTTTCTTTCTATCCCCATATTTCTGCTCCATAACCTAATATTGGCCATATCAGCGTATCAAATAACCACATTATCCTTCTCCAATTTGTATTTAACCTTCTTTTTCCTATTCCCCATATCTGTTTCATTACCCCTGCTGCTTTTTTTATCCTTTCTCTTATATGAGCACTATGATCTCCATTTGTTTTCAAGGTATATCCCAGATATTTAAACTATTTCACTTCTAATTTTATTCCCTTCCATCTCCCCGTCCATTCTTTCTTTCTTCTCCCTCCTTTTCTAAACCTCATTTTTTTTTTCTACATTTAAATTTAACTTTTTCCCATCTAAGTATTTCTCTAATCCGATAATTAAGCCCGCCATCCCTTCTTCATCCTATGCCATCAACACTATATCGTCCGCGAATGCCAGTGTAAATATCTTTTCGCTCCCTACCCTAACTCCGCCCCACCCTTTTCTCTTCATTTCTTCTTCCAAGTCTGATATTAATATATTAAATAAAAGTGGGCTCAGAGGGCACCCTTGCCTTACTCCTCTCACCAACCAAAAACTATCTCCAACTTGTTCTCCTACCTTTTTAATCCTCTTATTTACTAGATAGTTCAGAACATATATGTTGTCCATCACCCCCATCCCTTTTCTAAACCCTGTTTGATTCGGAGGCACTATCTTTTTTTCCTCAACTTCTTTCTTTAACCTCTCCGATAAAACAGTCACATATACTTTATACAATGTTGGCATTAGTTTCACTCCTCTATAATCTTTAACCTCCTCCCCTTTTCCTTTCTTTACTATTGGTATCACTACTCCTTCTTTCCATAACTCTGGCCACCCCTATCCTTTCCATACTCTATTGCACACTATCCATGTCCATTCCTCTAATTCTGTCCGCCCATATTTCCAGATTTCATTTGGGATCTCATCTATACCAGGTGCCTTTCCATCTTTCATCATCCCTAATACCTTTACAATTTCCTGCCTTGTAATGTCCTCCTCCTCATCTGTTTCCCTATCATCTTTTCCCCCTTTCCTTACTTTCCTCTCTTCCCCTCCTAGTAATTCCATAAAGTATTTTTTTTTTATCACACAACTCCGTATACTTCTTGTTTTTTCTCCTTTATTCTTCTCCACTACTTGTGTTTTTCTCCATTTTCTTGATTCCCTTCTTATTTCCTTCTTCTTCGGTTTACATTCCTCCCCCTTCCACTTCTATCCCCTCCTTCACTAACTTCTTATTTGCTTCCATTGACCAATCCCCTCTTCCTGCTCTTTTTACTTTTGCTTCCTTTTTAGCCTTATTGTTATTACTCATTTCTCCCTGTATTGTCACTATTATGGGAAAGTGATCCGAATCTATATAGTTCCCTACCTCTAGCTTCTGAACCTTCTCCCTTACCTTGTCGTCCTTTACCACATAATCAATTACCGTTCCCCTCTTTCCTTCTGCACGTGTATATGCCCCTTCCTGATCCCCCTCTATACTTCCGTTAATAATAAACCATCCCATCTCCCCTAGACTCTTTAACAATTTCTTTCCCTCCCCATTCAATATCTCGTCTTTGGATTTTCTTCCTCTCTCTCCATCCCATTCCCTTCCTCCTCTATCTCCTGTTCTCGCATTAAAATATCCTCCTATTATGAGCCTAATCTCTTGCTTATTTGCTTCCATCAGTTCTCTCATCTCCTCTAATTTCTCCTGCATATCACTGTTCACATAAACCCCCACTATCTTCCACGTATCTCCTCCCATATTTACCTCTTCTACTATCATTCCTTCTTTTGGGTCTTTGCTCTCTTTCTTATCCTTCCCTGTTATACATTCGTTCCTGACTCCCATCACCATTCCTCCCATTGCTCTGCCTTTTTTATTTCTCCTTTTTGCATGTTGAACTTGCCAATTGTAACCTCTTGGTAACCTTCCCCTTACTCTTTCCCATCCCCTTTCATCCAGCCACGTCTCTATCATCACTACTACATCCCATTGTACTAAATTTCTCATAAAGTCCCTATCCTTTATCTCCAATCCTGCTATATTCCAGTAACATATTCTCCATTCTTCCCTTCTTTCGTTTCTCTTCTCTTTTTGTTTCTTACTATTTTTGATTTTCCTATCTCCCGTTCCTTCCTCTTTTAGTTTCCCGGCATCTGATTGTTTACTAAATCTTCCCTTTCTTCGTCCCAATCGCACCATACACCTTCAATCTGCATTCTGCCATACTTAACCCAACGTTCTTTTTCCCTTACTTCTTTTCTCTTCCGCTATTTGCCTTAACTTATACTGCATCTTCCTTTCTACCCATGTCAAATCATCCTCTATTCTCTCCGAACTTCCATATAACAGCCTCTTCTTTGCCATCACTTCCCTTTTATGGTCCCATTTCTTTAGTTACACTAGTACCATTTTTTCTCCGTTTCGCGTTTCCTTTCCTATACTTCGCATTTCCTCTATCTCTACTTTAGCATCTATCCTTTTTAGCACATCTTCCACTCCTTCTTTCAATTCCTTCCCTTCTAATCTTAGACCCTTTATCGCTATGTTTCTTTTTCTTTCTTCTCTCTCTTTCTTTTCAATTCTTTGTTCCATTTTTCTCAGCCTTTCCCTCTCCTCATTCCCACTCTCCCCAATGTCCGCATCCTTTTCTTTAACTTTTCCCTGACTTCTTCCCATTTCCTCATTTCTTTCCTAAGTTCGGCCATTTCCCGCCTAATTTCTTTCCTTATTTCCTCTTCCCGTTTTTCCTGCTTTTCTTCATATATCCCCATTACCTCTATCATCATCTCATGCATGTCATCTAACTGTGAATCTTCTTCTGTTGACCCGCTATTTTCAACTTTGTCGTCATCTTTCCCCTTGTCTTTCTCCCCCTCTCCATTTGGGTCTTTTCCCGGTGGCGTTCTGTACATTTTCTGATTTATTAGGGTGGATCCTGCTTCTACCTTATCCTCACTACTTCCTCTCTCCGCCCTGTCCCTCTTCTTGTTCACAAACCTCTCGATTGAACCTCAACTCTCCGCCCTCAATCTCTCCCTTTCTACTGTTTTCCTATATTTTCCCATTTTTTCCTACCGCTTCGGCGTATAGAACACTTCCTCGTCAGAGTTCCGGCTACCCATTAAACTGATTTTAATAATCCTCTTTTATCGCCCTACGTAACCTGCGTAACTTCTGTCACCACTCTACTACCCTACCCTGCTACCTTGTCCGCACCGGTCTCCCCACCCTGCTCCACACGTCACACAAACTAACCTCTCAGGCTACCCCAAAAGTGACTCAAACGCTCAAAATATCACTCACTTTTTCACTTCTATTATTTTGAAACTTCAAACTTTCCCTCCAAAAACTCTCCCGTCACACTCTGCCCATTAACTCACCTCAATTCTCACTCTAATTGACCAAATTCAGCAACACACAATAACCGCCAACAAACACCTTCACGCCGGAAACGGAAGTCCCAATAGTTTATTTTCAGATGCAACACCCAATTCAAAAATTGACGTTTTCATGCTTCTAAATGGTGCCTAAAGGACCTTATTTGAGCAGCCTGTGTGCGAAACAATTTTCGCGCATGCGTAGTTTGAAGATGGCTTACTTTAGGCCAGTGGCGTAATTAGAAAATGGAGGCCTCCCCGCAAAAAATTGTAAGAGGCCCCTTGCTGGCTTGTAAAAAAAAAAGAAAAAAGGTCATCGAAGTAGGAGCCAATGCACATGTGTGCATGTCGCAGCGATTTTGATTTAACGAATATGTTACATTTGTGGGGGCCTCCCCGCAATGCGGGGTTCCGCTACTACACAGTTACGCCAGTGCTTTAGGCACTGGTGAAAAAGCTGCGCATGCGCACTTTCGAGATGAGGTACTTTACACACTGGCTTAGGTAACTTTAAACACTGGTGTTGATATCTTCTTGAAATAAAAGATTTAACTTTAACAAATCTTTTAATGATTAAAGTTTTGTTTTTATGGTTTCGTAGCCATTTTCGTCCATCCTACAAAAGAGCATAAGCGACATCATTTGGCACAGAAAAAGGGCATAATCGTCAACATTTTTTTTTTTTATTCAATTTTTTTATCAATAATTTTTTTTCCATCAAATTTTTTTTCCACAATATTTTTTCATACAAATTTTGTTTCTTACATTTTTTTGCAAAATTTTTTTTTTCAGAAATTTTGTTTCAAACAATTTTTTTTTCAAAAATGTTCTTTCTCAAATTTTTTTTAAATGTGCGTACAAAATTTAAAAATATTTTCTTTTAAGATTCTGTTGAGACTTAAATTAACGTTTCAATAGGCATCATTCGCCTGCGGCTCGAAGCACTCGTCTACGTTTTCGTGCTCGCTTCGCTCGTGCGCTAACCACCGACTCATGCTTCGACCCTCCGCCTTATGTTGCAAAATTCACACTCGCACCATTGCCAAATTAATGAGAGTAAGAGTAAAGAAAACAGTTATCTATACATTTTAGAACTGATTTAGAGAAACTGAATAATCGTTATGGTAATGTGATTAATCACATTATTTTTACAATGACTTTCCCTGAATTTTCCTACCTTCTCTTCTAAAAGTTGAATTGAATTGAGTGGATTTCCTTGACTGTTTCTGTTGACATATGTCATTCTTAACGTATTTTGGGCGTGGTTTTGACTTGTTCAAAATCGGTTTTTGCATAGTTTTTGTTTCAACCGTGAAAAATCTCATTAGCAGAGAAAGACGCGTAACAATTCACATTACGAGGTTGTTAACTCTCGTAAATCAAACTTAAGCGGGTGTGCTTGAAGTTGAAGGCATGACCTGCTAAAGGTTGTGTCTCAGCACCCAAGGATTTCAAGACAGGAACGTGAGACGAGAAATTACGTCTCCGTGGCACTTTGAGTGACTCTCGTACTTAATTCGATTGTAAAAGCCTGAGTATGACGCGACGGGTATTTACTTACTTATTTACTTACCTGAGGCCGCATTCCTTACGCAGAGATGTAATCACCATAAAAGTATATTTTATTACTGCTACACTAGAGTGGTCCAAAAATTTGTGAGACACTCGGAGAAAGAAATTCCTTTTTTTTAAATTGGTCAATATTAAGATGCTTTAAAAGACTCGGGTTAAAAATTTAGCAAATAACGTCTACACTGAAATCAGAGTAGACCAGCGCAGCCTTTTCGTCGTCACTGCAACCAGCTCTACACAGTGTGCTTCAACTAATCATAGTTCTGATGGAAATATCAACGAAATCTGGCTACAGTACTTCATTTTTATGCATTTTAAAATTCAACAAATAAAACGCGAAAATCGAAGTTGATCCTGTTCCCGAAATATATTCAAATCAAATTTTTAGTTTTTGAATTATATCTAAACGATCATTATTCGATTCAAATGCATCTCGATCTAAAAAATATAGCTTAAACACTATTCACTGGTATCATTATTGATAGCTGAAAAATAACTAGATCATAGTAAATGTTAAAATGAGTTTAAAAACGACCTCCTTCACGTTTCTAATTACCAGTGTTCGTTGTGAAAGAGGTTTTTATAGTTTCCTGATGACCCGAGATGGTGTATTATTTGTTCAAAAATTCTCATTGCAAAGAATTAACCAAATTCTTACTGTATACGAGGTCTGTACGGAAAGTATCCGACCGCGTAGTGTACCAAGAGAAATATTTAAACTGGTCAATGGCGATGATATTCCCTTCAAAGTACTCCCATTTGGTAGCCATAACCTTCTTCCAGCGATCCTCTCACTTTCGGAAGCACTCCTGAAACTCATCTTTCGGAATAGCAACAGCTGCCTCTTTACATTCTGTTTTATTTCCTTCACGTCTTGAAATCGTTTTCCTTTTAGAGGATACATCAATTTTGGAAACAGCCCGAAATCAGAGGAAGTCATGTCAGTACTATGTGGGAGCTGCCTAAATTGTGTAAGGCCGTGTTTCGCCAGAAATTGATGAATTGGCTGCAAAAAGTGGGCAGGTGCGTTGTCGTGGTAAAGGACCCAGTCGCCACTTTTCCACGGCTCATCTCCAAATCTAGGCTTCAAATTTCCGAAAGGGTAGTTTCTGGAATCCTGAGGTCTTTCTCTATCCCCCTCACTGTTGAACGACGATTTCCATTAATTAACACTCGTACTTATTCTAAAGTTTGAGATTGTTTGACTGCTGCAGGCCTGCCAGAACAAGGGTCACTTTTCACTGATGTACTACCACTTTTAAGTTGCCTAAACCACTCTTCAATTGGAGTGTCACACATAAATTCATTGTGCCTGGGGAATGTTTAGAAAAATGTAAAATAGCAGTTTCATTTAAAATGCATGATAAAGGCGAGATTTGGTTAATTATCCTAACATGCATTTTTGTTATTCTATAATCAGTGAAACCGGTTTGCAAGTATCTTGTAACTAATTTGAAATTTCCTGTAAATCATGAAAAGTTAGTGTTTTGAAAGACTAATGACACTGTTAGTGAATGTTTAGAATAATATTTTTTGTTTGAAGCATTTTTCAATTATTTAAACAATTTATACTTTTTTCAATTTTTATTCGCATTCCAAATTATGAAATTTTCGTATTCTCAGGAATCAATAATACACCTAATCATGAAATGTTGGTATTTTAATGAACAAATTACACATTTAATGGATAATGAATAATTATTCACTTCTGACTTTTCATTAGAAAGGTGGAGAAAATTCTAGTCTTTCAAATCTTTTGCACAATGTCGCTTATTATTAAGTCATTGTTTCTTTCAGAAGTTATACCTCAATTGTTCACATACTAGTTATGGCTTTAAACAACTTGTTTCATTATGTTATAAACATATAAAATAATTAACTGTCTTATTAATCCCTCAAGAACAAAACATCTATTTATAATATAATAATACAGATTGCTGAAGCAAATAATAATTTTTTGAACATTTAAGGTGTAACTTCTGAAAGTAAAAATGAATTAATAATGAGCGTCGTAGTGTAAGAAAATGTTAAAAACTAGAATTTTCTTAACCTTTGTCATCAATAGTCAGAAGTGAATGATTAATAATGGTTTAAACAATTTAATAATGTTTAAATCAATATTACTCCTAAACATCCTTTAAGTCTGTAATTAGTTCCAGAAAATCCAATAAATTTCTATGATATTTTGCAAAAAAATGTTAACAAATGGAAATGGTCTAAATTATTACAAAATGGTTTGAATTAAAAATATTGCTTTTAACCTTCATTAAGTGTAAATTTCATGGTATGGGTTTCTCCTCTACTACCTAGCAGAGGAAACGTGAAAACCATGATTTCGCAGAAAAACAAAAATTGCAATTTTAGATTGTTTGCATAAATGAAAAATGCCCTGATGAATAAATATTATTCTCAACATTCACTTCCTGTATCATTAATCCCAAAAAATACTATTTTTGTGGTTTGCAGGGAAAATTCCAAGTTTTTAACGAAGAATAATTGCTTAAACAATTTAAAATGAGTTAAAACATACTTTGAGACTTGTCACCTATCCAATACAAAAAATTCATACTGAAATTTTTTTCTAAAGTCCGTCTCGAGCATGAATTTTACATAAAATTGCTATTTTGCACCTTCGGAACATTTTCCTGATAGAATGCAAAGGGGTTGGCATGTCAAATAAAAAATGTATGTGGAGCAAATTATTCCTTTAACATTTCTTAAGAAGTGACTGAAGTTCAATTTAAGAAAAGATAAGTATATAGTTGTTTTCCCCAGTTTTCGGGAAACTACGCTTACCTTATTTAAAATCCCAGGTTAATTTCAAAGGCCCGGAGACACATCTTCATATTCACGCATTTAAAAAAACGGAATGTTTTTAAGGGAACTTAGAAAATAAGGGCATGCCTTGCTTTCTAGCAAAAAAAAGTTTTTTTGGACTACCCTATCCTACACGCTTTAAAATCTTTCGTGAATTTGTCTGCTGTAATACGGGTTGTATCCAGATTAGAGCTGTGTGCTTCAACCAAATAATTGTTTAACAAATGCCAAACAAATAAAAACGGTTAAATCTGCCAAAAGGTAATCGAATAAATTCAGCTAAAACTGCTAACACAAATAAACGATCAAAAGAAATAATCAGTGAGATTTAATCACCTGAATTGGTCATGATTAAATATTTTACAGTCGCGAGTGCGATCATTTACAAATTTCAGGTGATTAATTCTTTAACCGATTACATATTTTGATCACTTTTTTGTTTTAGCTGGCTTATCGGAAATTATTCGATTAAGCTTTGACTGATATAACCGTTTTTGTTTGATTGGCATTTTTTAAACGATGAATTGGTTAGGGAGCACAGCACTAATGCAGATACACTGAATCTCTTAAACTTTATCAAATACAGATATAATACTTTATACGTAGTGTATACGGATTCGGCATAATTATGAAAATTTATGAAAAATTATGAAATTTGTAAAAATTTATGTGATTTGTTGAAATTTATGAAATTTGTTGAAATTTATGAAATTTGTGGAAATTTATGAAGTTTGTGGAAATTTATGAAATTTGTTAAAATTTACGAAATTTGTGGAGATTTATGATAATTTACGGAAAATTATGGCGTTATTAAAAATATGCCGGAAGAGAAAATTAAGTTCCGGCAAAATCTGCCTGAAGAAAAAATTAAGATCCGGCAAGGAATACGGATATATACAGATGACACATAACCTCCACCTGTCATCAAGGTCTTCCTTTAATTGTCTATTGTACGACATATTTTTGCTAACATCAATTTGTTAACTCGTTGCAATTAATATAGAATTGTTTGGAATTAATAATAAATCGTTTGGAATTCATAATAAATTCTTTGGAATTCAATTTAGTACACGATAAAATATGCCGGAAGAGAAAATTAAAATCCGGCAAAATATGCCGGCCGAGAAAATTTAAATCCGGCATATTTTGCCGGAACAGAATACTCGACCTATTTTATATTCAATATGTAATATCTAATCAAAATATTACCTTGCTACTTACCGTAAAATGGTATTTTCGCTGAAAGAAATTTTAGTTGTAAGAATACACTTGAAAAATGTGTTTGTTCTTTGTTTCAGGCGGAAATATGGAGTGTGTTTATTGCAATTTTGAGAAAAAGCGTCCGAAATCTACAAGCATGTACAGATGTCAGTCTCATTGAACATGTTTTGCATCGCTTATCGCGTGCGGAAACCGTCGTTGCAGGTAACTTTGAAAATATCAATATACATATATATGGGCGATTTTCGAATAAATTTCAATTTGTATGTACCTCGAAATTTATTCGATATTCCCTACACCATTTTTTACTATTTGTTGGTCTTAGAGCAGTTATGTGGCCCACTTTCTTATTCCATAAGGATAAAGTGTTAAACAATTATAGTTAGGCATAACCTTTTTATAATAGGCTGCCGTCAAACGGGGTAATTTTGGAAGACCATTTTTTAATGCTTTATACATACACGTATATACGGAAAATTCTGAACAAAATTTGACGTGCAAGAGGATATAAAAATATGCATTTTTATTCAGAATTAAAATACTAATATGAGCCCTAAATATCTTTTTTCTTCGAAAAATGCGGATAGGAATTCATTTGCAATACAAGAACAATAATTAGATACAGTAGATAATAATCATTAACTATAACTACAAATAAAAATAAAACAATCATTTCTTATTCGAATACCTTAACACGTAGCGTGTTTTAACTAATCTTACATACATAAGTATTCTTTAATTAATGATTATCTACCATAAGATCATTATCCACTGTAGGGTAGTCTCCCTATATGAAAAACAAATTTGGCCGCATTGAGAGTGGTTGATTTCTATAAAGATTTTTGGATGAATTGTAATAATTAGTTTTTAATGGACGGATTTTTATGATATGAACTTTCTAATATGATTAATTCTCCATCTTTTGGGCAGATTTAATGATCGACATGTTGGGAGTTTTGGCGAATTACAGCATTACAGTAAAAGAACTGAAGCTCCTGTTTGGTGCAATGAAAGCAGTCAAAGGAAAGTGGGTAAGTACGAATTATTTTTGACAATAATAGAACTACACTCAGAAAAATATTTGTCATTAAATAAAAAACCTGTTTCTTTAACATATTTCTTTGCATTGAACTGAAAATAACTTACAAATTAAGAAAATAAATTTTCAATTATTTCTTTGTAACAAAAAATTTCTTTCAATCAAAAGAAATTTCATTAACTGAGAACCATGAAGGAATAGTAAGGAGTGGTATGTTCGTAAAAAAGAAGTGATCTTGAAATCCTCCAAAAATTAGGAGAGAGAACGACAATAGTGCAGTCACACGCGCAGCCATGAAATACTGAAATCACGACTCCGCGCAGGATAGTAACTTTCGGATATTTCCAGTTCCACTTTCGTCTACCTTTACCCATGGGAGATATCACTCCTTACTACTCCTTCATGCTGAGAACTAAGGAAATTTTTTTTATTCAAAGAAATTTTGTTTGAATCAAAGAATCTTTTTTCTGAGTAAATAAGGTTTTTTGGGTTAATAACCTCTGCACATCTCATTATTGTTAAATGAATTGCACCATTGTTTACGAGGACGCAAATCTTCTGCTTTTAAGTTTGACTTAATTCAATTTCGATTTTTTAATATTGCAGCCACGACATTCGGCAAAGTTACTAAACGTCCTTCGTCAAATGCCACAGAGAAACGGACCCGACGTCTTCTTCAGTTTTCCAGGCAGACAGGGATCGGTGAGATATAGTTCCCTTTTTATATATATTTTGCAATTTATTTACAAAAATATACTTTATCCATAACAGCCTTTACAGGACAAAATGCCTTAACAACAGGGAAAATAATGAAATTTTTCCGAAAATAGGAGAATAAATTCTTTTAAATAAAATGAGTGTGGGTACTATATTAAATGTAATATAAAACGCTTTGATTTCCTTAAATTTTAAGTAAAACTATATGTTTTTCAACAAAATAGAATAATTTTTAACTAAATAGTTTAATTTTGCACTGAAAATATTAATTTCCAAGAAAGAATATTAATTTTCTACTAAGAAAGATGAATTTTCAACAAAATACGTAAATATTCAGTTTAAGAAAATCAATTTTTAAGTAAGTATTTGAATTTCCAAACAATTATTCGAATTTTCAACCAAAAAAGACTTCGGTCAAGACAGGAAAATTTTTAAACAAATTGTTGAATTTTCAAGCCAAAATGACGAAATTTATATAAAACGTTTTCAACAAAATAGATAAATTTTGAGCCAAATGATAAAATTTGTGACAAAGAATGATGAATTCTCAAGCAAAAATATAACCGTAGACTTTTTAATCAAAGAGAATTAACTTTCAAACAAAAATAGATTTTTTTTAGTCTCCATGCACGCATCAGTGTTTTCAAGTGTCTTTCAAGTGTTCTTGTTGACGTACGACAATTTGCCAACTAAAAATCAATATTATAGAAT
>CAKNWW010330628.1:0-14795 GCA_932074435.1 Andricus kollari
GGACTAAGCTATTCTCTAAATGTTTCGAGTTAGTGGTCTCAAATGCTTACATACATAGACTCGCAATTGTGAAACCCGTATATAATAAAAACATTTATTCCATTAATAAAGCTATTTATAAAAATAAAAAATAAGTTGTTAATGTATTATTTATTTATTAGCATTGATCTTACCGACAATTAGTGCATAAATTTGTCTAGCATCATTTCAGAACTAGTATAAATGCAAGTTTTCAACATTTTTTACACATTTTTGGACTTTGCTCGGCTATTATTCGAAAAATATGGGTCGTATGAAAAAAATCAATGGAACATTTTTTATGTAGAATTTTATATACTTCAATTTCTGTAGACGCGGAGTTTGCAAAAAAACCATAAACAAACGAGATATAAATAAAAAACTGTTTTTCGAAAGTTTACGCCACTGCCAAAAGATACGCAGAGGTTGGGGGAGGGGGATAACGAAAACGGTTCCTTATATTGACCCAAAGAACATTTTAAAACCATAATTTCTTTAGTCGGAATTAATGTCGGAAATGACCATTTTTTTTGCTCTGCCGCCTGGCCTAATATGCAATAATAAGGTAGAAATGCCATATTATAACTATTCCTAGAAACCCATAAAAATACCAGAGGAAATCAAATTCAGCAGAATTACGTATGTAGGATCACGAGACGTAGAACTTGCACAAAAAAAATCTTACCCTTTAAACTACTTCAAAAGACTGAAAAAACTTCAAAATTTCCTGAACCTGAAACATATTGAACCAAAAATTAGGGAACGGATAAAAGACATCGTGACTCCATACTGAGAAGTCTTTACTTTAGATGGAGACCCCCTACCCTGTACAAATCTAACTGAACATGAAATAATCCTGAACTCAAGAAAAATGATCAACTTAATATCCTTTAAACTACCCGAGAAACACAAGGAATTCGCACTTAACGAAACAAGTGAATTACTGAAAAAAGGTATAATAAGAGAGTCTCAATCACCTTTCAACTCCCCACTATGGATAGTTCCTAAAAAAGGAGGAAATCATAGAATGGTAGTAGATTATCGTCAGATTCATAAAGACAACGACCAGGATGCATACCCTCTCATGGTAATAGACGATATCCTCGACCAGTTAGGGAAAGCAAAGTTTTTCTCAGCCTTCGACCTTCGTACAGGAATCCACCAAATCCCCATGAAGGAAGAGTGAAAGAAATATACAGCATTCTCTACTATACAAGGGCATTTTGAATATAATAGGATGCCATTTGGTCCAAAAAATGCACCCGCTACCTTCCAACGTATGATTGACAATGCGTTCAAAGGACTAATTGGGAAAGCATGTTTCGTTTACATTGACGATATTGTAATATTCGGAAAAACATTAGAAGAACATAAATAAAAATGTAGTGACTGTCCTGGAAAGAATAAAACAATTAGGCTTGAAATTAGAACCATCAAAATGCGAGTACCTACGTCCAGAACTAGAATACCTAAGCCACCTGATCACCGCAGAAGGAGTTAAGCCAAACCCTATTAAGATCAAGGCAATCCAGGAATTCAAGCAGCTGAAATCACCTAAAGACGTGCAATCATTCCTAGGATTAGCTGGATATTATAGGAAGCTTATAAAAAACTTTTTATCTATAGCTAGACCACTCACCAGGCTAACTCAAAAGGACATAATTTTCTACTGGACTCCAAAGTGTGAAGAAGCTTTAAAAAAATTAAAAAATGCATTAACAACATCACCAGTATTAAGATTCCCCGATTTTAAAGAAAGATTCACTCTAAAAACCGACGCATCGAAGCAAGGATTAGGCGCAGTGCTATCCCAGGCCGGACATCCCCGCTTATTTATTAGCAGAACCCTTCATAAAGCAGAGGAAAATTGCAGCACTTCAGAAAAAGAATTCTTAGCTATAGTATGGGCAATGAAAAGGTTACGTCAATACTTGCTAGGAAACAAGTTCAAAATTCAAACTGATCACAAAGCACTCGTTTGGTTACACAATGTGAAAGACCCTAGCACGCGACTCTTACGATGGCGATTATGGTTAGAGGAATACAAGTACGAAATAGAATATGTTAAAGGAAGGGAAAACAAAGTAGCAGACTGCATATCCAGACTATTCCCAATCCACACCAGCGACATTCTACAACAAGCGCTAGATGGAATAGATTTAACTACCGACGATGAGCTATCAGATACCGAAATTTTGGGTATACCAGTTAAACGCCCCACTATCATCAAGGACGAAATACTACAAGAAAAAATTGAAATCCCAGTCAGAAGAATGTGCGAATCAGTAGAAAGTAACGACGATCCCAATAATTCATCTGGATCCGAAACACATCAACAAAATGAACTTTACAACGATTTTAGGAACTGGCGATTGAATCCAACGCAGGGAAAATTAAAAACAAAACCCAACGCCGTCGGAAAACTCTGGAAAGTAATACAGAAAGAAGACATGCCAAAATATAATGCAGAGGATTGGTCACGGAAACTAGGCTGGTTCATCGATGAAGCTATGAGCAAAAAACTAACATTGATAAGATTTATATTCGATGACCCACTATTTACACCAATATAAAAGGAACTGATACAGGAAATGATGGAATACCCATCTAACTTGTATCCCCACTTAGGATTGAACCAATGCTTGAACAATACCCGAGAATTAACGTAAGAAGAAAAAACTAATATAATTTAATAAGCGCATGCTGAATATTTTGGGGAAAAGAATACCATTGAAAAAGCGAAGAAAACAGGACAATGGATAGGCATGGATGAAGACATTAGAAAGTACGTCAAAACATGCCCCATCTGTCAACTGCAAAAAACCACAAGAATCAAAAACCAAGCTGAGGGAATTATACCAGACATTCCTCTGAAATCCAGAGAAAAAATAGCCCTAGATATATACGGCCCATTACCCGAAAGAGTAAAAGGTAACAAATATATTCTGAGCCTACAATATATATTAACCCGCTACACGGTGTTAATCCCGATGGCTAATGAGACAACTAGTTCAATAATAGAAGGGCTGCTCGATCACTACATCTACATCTTCGGAGCACCTAAAACAATCCTAACAGACCAGGGACAAAACTTTCTATCAGAAATGATGCAACAGTTTGAAGAAGCATTAAAAATCACTCATGCAAAAACAACAGCTTTTCATCCGCAGTCCAACGGAAACATCGAAAGAATCCATCTCAGAAAGAAAGAATCTCAGAAAGAAACAATGAATGGGATGACAATTTGAAATTTATTAACTTTGCAATCAACACAATGAAGAACCAAACAACAGGATTTTCAACCTTTGAACTTATGTTTGGAAGAAAGGCTATAATACCATCATCGGTAGCGTGTTCACCAACCCTGACGTATCCGGAACTAGTGAGAAAGTGGAAAAAGAAACACGAAGAAAACCTACGAAGGGCTAGAGAAAGAATAGAAATAGAAACAGAAAAAACGAAGAAAATACTCGACGAAAATATCACGCTCAAACACCCCCTGTACAAACCAGGAGACAAAGTAAAAATCATTAACAATACTAAGTCTAACAAACTAGACCCCTCTTGGAAAGGCCCTTATGAAGCCATTGACTACTTAGACAATAATAATTTACGAATAAGAAATAAGGACAAAATTATCCGAATTCACATAAATCAGACAATGCCCTATTTCAGAGACGATAATGACATCCTTCTGGAACTTCCTGCTGGCCCTAGCACCGATCATCAGTGCTAAGTACACCCTCGAGAAAATTCACGGAAACATCTATATCGAGGAAATCTTCAAAGTACACTTGTTTCATGAAAAGTGGAATAAAAACAATAGACTAGCTAGTAAAAACAGTATCCTACACAAATTATGAGGCAAACAACGTCAAAAAAGAGGATTAGCGAATTTTGTGAGTGATATATCCAAAACTTTGTTCGGAAAATTGAGCGAATCTGACATGAAACAAACTAACACCGAATTCGACACAATTTATAGAGATAACAAAAACATATCTAGCACCATGTCAAATCACACAAAAATATTCAAATTAATCTTAGACTCCTCGTCAACGGACCATAAATATCACGCACGGACTGAAAGCTGCAACAAAGGATAGTTTTGTCAACTCCAAATTAGTACTAGCAGCAATACTATTAGATGAAACAAATAAGGATATTGAAACAGCGATCAACGCCATAAACGACGGAAAGCATGGGATAGTAGATCCCCAAATTTTAACACCAAAAATGCTGAAAGAAACTATTAGAGAATGCGAGATAACTCAACGTACGCGATACCATTTGGACAATCAAGAAGAGAACTACTAGCACATTATAGACATCAGTACCCTCTCCGTAGCAGTAATCCAAGGCCTATTTACGTTCATACTGGAGATACGGGTAATTGAGAAAGAAGAAGGTCATTAAATATCGAGACTCTTACGTGCCAACCGACAGACAGACCATTGAAAAATTTAAACAGATAGATGTGTATCAAATATGTAGAAGAAATGAACCCAATGTCAAGTTAACCCTTATGTAGGCTACCAACTTTCTTCACGTTGTTGGGCAACCGGGTACCCGGGTACCCACCTCTCATTTTTTCCTTCTTGAGTAGGAATATGATTAAAATCATCTCAAACCGATTCATTTTAATGAATAAACATAAGTAGAAACTATTGGGGCGATTTTCAAGAAACGTAGAACAGTTCAGACGTCTTAAATGGAAATTGGAGCAGAGGTTTCGAGCGCACAGCGGGTGGCGCGCAGTCAGTTTTCGTGTTCGCGGATGTCGGCAGATGTCGTATTTTCTTACGTCAATTGAGTGAAGAGTTATGTAAACCTTTGCTCAAAGACCGCTCTTCAAATAATCAAATTATGCGCCACCAGTCAACAAAAAATGCAATCGAGGATATTCTCGGAGCTCATCTCGGTGCTGTTCATGTTGCAGAAAGAGATGATCAGCCTCGAGGTAGATCTGGTTGGGTAAAAGTAATAGGTTCTTGTCATCTTTCTTATAGATTAACAATTAAAAGGCGTTAAAAGACTAGAAAGAGTTGCACAATGTGCGAAAAACCTGTATGCGATAAATATTCGTCATCAATAGTATTATGTTCCGATTGCACTGTATAAATGTAAAATTATTTATTTTCAACATGGTAAACTACTGTTAAATAATTGATTTTCTACTTAAAAATTATTGCAATTATTTATTTATTAACCTGCATTATTTATTTCTCATATTTATTAATAATAAAACTCATTTCGAAATAAAAAAGTAACTTTTTATCTAGTGGGTACCCGGGTATCCGGTCGCCCCCTGGGGCTACTTTTTTTCAACAGCTAAGTTTTCACACAACAAATTTTTTTTCATGCATGTAACATAGTCAATAGCTTCTAAAAAGGCAAAATCGCGAGGATCCGGAATCTCAGACCGTACAAAATTTGTTTGAAAAAATAATCGATAAAATTGTGACGCTGTGGGCACCCGGGTACCCGGTTGCCTACATAAGGGTTAATAGATAGCGAATCTTGTGAAGCCAGTTTACTTAAAAGATACTCGGAAAACAAATGTAATCAGTCACCTTACCTGCTACACAAGGAAACTTTTATACCTATAATAAATGATTATATTATAGTACCCTCCAAACCATTAGACTTATACATAGCAGGTAAGGTGACAGACAAAACATAAAAAACTTTCGAACCCCAAAAACTTACAGGATTTTAATGCAAAGTGTACAACAGCTACGATACCCTAGAATTAGAACAATCATATAAAACTCACATGACGCTGTAAACAAGTCTTACTTTACTGAGGATTTTTTTTTTTTGAAACAAAAGTATTAGAAGACTTTCGCGTATTATTCTTAATTCTTACAAGATCACATTCATGTTTCGAAAATGTTAAAAACTAGTCCTGCTGACTGATAATTTAGATCCCGCCTTGTTCATTTAAATAACACGTTCGTTTCGCAACACTGCTCCGACCCAGGTCGCTGATGAATCTCTCTAGCAAGCACCCTAGGCGAAGAGCTTCACAAAGTCACCATGAAAAGCTCTCCATTCGGGCGCATTAATAGGGCAATCGGTACAATCATTGGCCACCCCCCATTCACTGGCCACCTCATTTAAATATGATTATATGAAAGAATAGTCACAAATAAAACTACTAATAAATAGTGCAGGATGAAGCACAACAAATTCCGCAGCGTATTTGACAAGCTAGGTTAGTGCAGGGTAGTGCGTTTAAATGCCAGAGTAAAGTATAACCGGTCCCAGATAGCACAACAAATTCGGTGAAGATTTCGTGAAACTGACAATGAAAGGTTCAGAATATTGCATTGAAAGGTGAAGGCAAGGTTCGTTCAACCAAGAAAATGTCCGCTTGTCAGGGAATATTGGGCGGTAATGTTCAGGACAGTTTGGTAAATTTATTTAACTTAATTCGATGCGCATTTGTATTCTATGGCACCTACGGCTACGCAGTAGTTTTTTGGCCGATTCTAAAATACAGCGGGATATACGTACCGAGGTGTTCCTGGATGACCAAAAAACTTCTGCGCACACGTAGGTGCCATAGAATACTATTGCGCATCGAATTGAGTTAAATAAAGCTTTCAAACTGTACTGAACATTGCCGTGCAATATCCCCTGACAAGCCGACATTTTCTTGGTTGAACGAACCTTCCTTAACGTTGCAGTGCAATATTCCGAACCTTGCATTGCCAGTCTCAGGATATCTTCACCGATTTTTTTGTGCTATCTGGGGTGATGCTGAATGAGTAAGGAATTCAAGCGAAAGTCTGTTGAGGTCAGTAGTATCCGCGTATTAAAAATTATTATTTTTTCAATAGTTACGATATACACTAGTTTTTGGATTGTAGCAATTCCGTTTCGGGCGTTCCAAGAATTACACCGCAGCGGCGGCTGTGGATCAAAGGAGCCGCGGAGGGATGTGGCGGGGTCACTCATGCATGGCAAAACAGTAGCATAGCGATAAAGCGCAGTACCCCAACGGCCTAGCTGTAACTGCATCACGTTACGCAACATTACTACACGGCCCTGATGCTTACGTTTCAGTGAATTTCGATTTAAGCCAAATTCAGAACCAAGCCCGTGCTACAATCGAAAGTCTAGTGCATTTAAATGAAAACTTTTGGATTTCAATTGAATTGAGTGATTAAAACTACAGGATAGTATAGTATTCTTACCTGAAAACAATATCTGTAATATTGATAAATGGGTGGCCAATTAATGAACTCGTGAATTATGCGGAAACATAGTAATTGGCTACAATATCTAAAAATAAGATAACTAATATCTTTACAAAAATGCATTCAAAATTTTTTTAACTTTTTGTAGACTATGTATATAATATTGTTTGTCACTTTGTCTCACGAATAATGAGTGGAAATCAGGTGAGGAACAGTTTTTGGCTCCGGCGATTTTAGGTTAATATACTAACGATTTAGTGACCAATAACTATGCTTTCAAACAACAGTGACAACAGTCAGAAATACACTCACTGGCCAACGAGTGGCCAATGATTGTGTTTGTTGACATTTTTGTTATTTTCATTAAATATAAATCATCTACGACTTTTAAAGCTTAATTTAGTATGGTCATTGGAATCTTCAATAAATTTATTATCCATCTGCGTATATTACAATTTTTGTATGCCTATAGTGATTTTCACGAATTGACAAACTTGAAAAATTCTTTAATTGGCCAATAATTGTACCAGCTACCATATCGTTCGTCTTTTGTTTCAGGCGTCATTCTTATAAACTACTTTTCGCCACATTTTTCTTTCCTGGCATAGCTATTTAGCTTCCTTTACGTCCATGCATTTCCTCATGCAAGATCTTGTGTTTCTATGGCTTTTTATATCTCTTCGAATTAGGGTCTCATTCACACATTTTAACCATTTTTTCCTCGGTCTGCCTCTGGGTACGTTGCCGTTTACTTTACATCGATATACTTGTTTCATCAGTCGTTCATCTTTCACTCTCTCAACATGCCCAAACTATCTCAACAAATTTTTTTCACACTTGTCAATCAGTGCCTCCTCTATACAACAATTTTTGAGGATTTTCTTATTACTGACTTTCTACATTAAAGTTTTACCGCACATATTGCACAGGAATTTCATGCTAATCGCGCGTTAATTTTACTCTTAACCTTTTCATGGTAGGTCCAGTTCTCGCTACCGAACAGCACAGTGGGTGTAAATACAGGATTATGCACATATTACCATTTCATCTTAATAAATTATTTGTCATATAATGATTTTTTGAATTCGTCAAATTATATTATCAGTTAATTTTTGGGATATTATAATATTTTGCGCTCGATTTATAATATTTTAATGTATGTTCGATTGAATTTTGAACGCGTGGAAATGCATAATATTCAATATGAGTATTGCAGTCTGATTATATGAATTGAATCTCGTTTAAATTCATATTATAAAAAAATCATAATCGAAGCCAGATCTCTGTCTTGATCAATTTATAAACGTTTACATAATTTTTGTTGAGAATTTTATTGACGCATTTATCGATTTTGATAATGCATACTCACGTTTTATTCGTCAATCTGTGTTATAATTTAAAAAAATATTATATGCATATTTTAATTTCAGATAATTTATATACTTTGATTAAACTTAAAATTTCTAAACTTATTCACAGTTTAAATCAATTCTTTTCAACATTTTCTACTCATTTCTCAAATTTACATTTTAAAATAATAAAAATAGATTGCTATAATACTTATTATATTAAATGTATTCAAAAATATTATACTAAGGTCTAAAATTAATGATTTATTGTAAAATTTCTTGTTAACATTGAATTGCAATTAAAATTTTTTCGTAGCTACCCGACAGGTGTATTTAATGATTCAACATTAAATGTGTCTGAATTACATCTTCTTAGCTTGAACTGATTTCGTATCGAAACCTTTGTCACGTTTCTTTGCAAAATTTGCATACTATTTTAGCTTTTGGGTCGATTATTCCGACTCGAGTTAAAATTTAAGAGAGACTTGGACACTTAGGAACACTATCAGATTTCCTGATTATGACTTAACGTTCAATTACAAGTGAACTTGCTTTAATGCAAAGTTCGGAAATTTACTTGTCGTAAGGGTTTTTATGGCCCCACAGATGGGCAAAGCTATTGGCACTGAATGTAACATGTAGTTCGAAAACGTATCGAACGAAGACCTATGACATAATCGCCCAGTATCAGCTCTCATTCCAAACGAAAACGGGCACGACGGTGGGTATAACGAAGCTGAGCATATATTTCCAAACTCTGAAGTGCCTGTTGAAAATACAAAAAATCATTATCATTATTGATTCGAAACAATATATGAACAACTATCGATCAATAATTATCAGACTGATTTTATTTTAGTTGGGAGAAAGTATTAGAGGTGAACAAAATTTAAAAAACTCTGAAACCTATACGAGTCAGGTCAGGCTGAGCCAGCTTCTGAGTTCGCAACCCGGCCCAACAACGCAAAAATCCGAACAAGTCGGAACATTTTATTAATACATTATGATATAGTAATTTAGGGTAACTTACTATAAATTACCAAAACTTTACGGAATTTTTCAATCAAACTTTACGGCCGTTCTGCTTTTGAGTATCGGAGTCGTGTCGGGTTTTCGGGTTTCCGGGTAGCGAACCCGAAACCCAACCCGAACCAAAGTCATTCATCACACCACTAAATTATCTATTTGTGATGCAATTGCCCAAAATAGATGATTGCCTTCACGGAGAAACTTTTGGTTGTAAAATTCGATATAATCATATTTATTTTTACGATAAGACAATAGCAAGCCAGGATATAGCGTCACTATTGCAAAAATTACTACTGTGAATATTATATTGTGAAGTTACTAAGTTTATTGGAATATAATAATAAATGACTGAATAATTGCACTTAAACCAAAAGAAAGTTTCTATAATCCCTTGATAAGACTGTGAACTTTACAAAACACAATATACGAAAGACATTCTTCCTATGTACATTCTACGTATTTATAATTTTTTCTACAGAAAATGGTAAAATATGCCATTGACGAAAGAGCAAAATAAAAAAAAATTCGTATTCACTCATTCATATATATATTTATATAAAGCCATACCCACGTGCCAAACATATGCCAAGGCACTTGCGAAATTGATGCAGAAAGCTGTGAACCTTGGGTCGCTTCGTGTCCTCAAAAGACACGAGGGTTTCGCCGGCCTGTCGTTGTGATTTCATCGTATCCTGTGACCACCCATCTCATGGTTGTGAGACGTGGCCATGAGTGTGATTTACCGCGGCCCTACTGGGAGCCGGAGTCATTTTTAGATTGCAGTTGCTCCCAGTGAGACCCTGCGGTGGTTCCCAGTGGGCACACAAACATTAACGTCCTGAGAACGTTCTAAAAACGTTCCTAGGACGTTTGTGTCAGTCCAATTGATGTCCTCCCTAGCGGACCGAATGAACGGAACGGATACGCTACAGCGTATCTTTATAGTATCCACATCGTATCCTCTCCGTATCATGCAAGAAAAACTCATTAAAAAAAGGAAGATCAACATTTAACTTGTTGAAATTCAGATTCTACGTGAAATTTTGCGTTAGAAGGTCACATCCATAATGGTTCAAGTATTACTGCTTAAACGATTATGGATGCTTGATTATGGACGCTTGAAGTCGCCTTCAGCCCACGTTGTCAATAAGTATTATATTTTTCTTAAGTTTTTATCGTTGCAAGAAAAACCATTGCAATTACTCTGTGACCTTCTAACGCAAAATTTCACGTAGAATCCGAATTTCAACAAGTTAAATATTCATCTTCCTTTTTTAATGAGTTTTTATTGCATGATACGGAGAGGATACGATGTGGATACTATAAAGATACGCTGTAGCGTATCCGTTCCGTTCATTGGGTCCGCTAGGACTAAAGACGTCCCATGTTCCAAAGACGGTCATTGGAACATGGGACGTCTTTAGGACATTAATTGGACTGACACAAACGTCCTAGTAACGTTTTTGGAACGTTCTTAGGACTTTAATGTTTGTGTGCCCACTGGCTTGTTTAACCTTATTTTTTAATTATATATGAAAGCCGAAGTGAAGAAACCAGAAGTTGGAAAATTCCATCAAGAGCTACTCGACAAGAAAATATACGGAAATTTTCACAGAAATGTAGAAAAACAGTCCTTGTCGAAGGAGCAAACTTTTGCTTTCCTCAGATCATCAGGGCTTAATTTAGGTAATTAATTTACGTTAAGATGATAGTTTTCAAGTCTAAAAAAGTTCTATGAAAAATGTCTCGTGTTCTGTTGCGACATTTTTCATAGTTTACGAGAAAAATTCCAGAATTACATTTTTAGAACAAAAAATTCTACCGGCCTCAAAAATGGTGTAGCTCGCATGGTGCTGATAAGGTGCCTTTCTTCTATTGGTACAAAATTTGAAAACATATTTAGAAGAACAAAAAAGGTGGGGTTTTCAAGAAAATCTTTTTTATTTGTTTCTTCAATTTTTAAAAACATGAAAAAATACATTTTCTGGAAAATCACACCTTTTTATACTTCTAACAAAATTTTTAAAAGTTTCTACTTATAGAAGAAAGACATCTTATCACTGTCATGCCAGCTAAACCATTTTTGAGGCCGGGAGAATTTTTTTCCCCTAAAAATGTAATTTTTGAATTTTTCTCGTAAAATGTCAAAGATATCACAAAAAGACAAGAGACATTATTCATAGCACTTTTTTAGACGTGCAAACTTTTATCTTAACATTTTTTCGCATCTGTCATTGTTTTCAGGAAAAAGTAGAAAATTCGATTGCAAAAAAAAGAATTCTCCTGGCTACAGAAGTTATTCAGCAAGCATCAAACTTACAAGATATCTTCATTATTAAAGAAAAAGTTTAAAAAAATTGAAAAAATCTATGAGGGTTTTTTTTTTTGAGAAAATCGATTTTTAATTTTGCAAATTAAACTTTTTTTTTGCAAATCGGAAAGATACGTATTGACTAATTTCCTCTGAAACACAACATATTTCTTCCCGAGTGATTCTGCGACTTGAAGTGTAGAACCCTGCCTGATTTGAAATGGATTCGGTCGCTTGAAGAATAAAGTTAAATAGTTTTAACGTCGAATCAGGAAAAATAAATGACAAAATAATCTACAATTTTGAAAATAAATGCGATTAAAGAAAATTTCATTGGCGGGATATTTAAAAAAATTGTGACAAAATAATTTGTAAGAATTTAAATATTGTCAATATTATTTATTGCGCTATTGAAATGAAAACATTATTATTTTTAACAAATTCTGTAAAGTTTGAAAATGATTAAAGGAAGTTAATAGAAATTAAATTATCTTTTGAGTGTTTTGGATAGAATATAAGTAACTAATTATGTAGTAATATGTATATAAAGTGTTTTTTTGGTTATAAATAAACAATAACGTTTACATTTTTTGGCGGATCAAATAATATTACCAATATTTACATTCTTATTTATTATTTTATTATTATTTTTATAAATTTCCCGCCCTTTCCAATTTCCTTAATCACATTTATTTTCAAATTTGTACAATATTTTATCGTTTATTTTTCCTAATCAGATGCTTGTAGAGTAAGGTTATGAATGCAAAGAAATTAGATTTCGAGCCATTATTACGAAAAAATATAATTACATATATAGGACAATGTCAAATGAAATGATTTACTTACCGCTAATAGCTAGCACTTTTGCTTTTAATTGGATAGTTGTCCTTTCTTTAATATTATTCCACCTTAATTTAGCTACACAGCCTACGTCTTAACTTTTCTCAGGAATCATTGACAACTGAATGACATCTTGTTTTTTATCATTGAGCCACCAGATATAAGCGCAAACTTCTTTCCTTTTGAAGCCATTTCACATATTATTATTTCAATATTTATCACTAAAACAAAGATATTATTTTTGACTTAACCACTAAAATGTACGTTTTTACAAACTGCGGTGATGGAGGTGGGAGGAAACAACAAAAGTATTTGTTACGTGAGCTCAGGCGTCAAGGCAACGATGTCATATTTGAGCCTGAAGATACAAAAAGATACAGCGAGCGTTAAACGAGAACTTGAAAACTATGTGAAGATTGTGGAGCTTTGAAGGAGAGGTTAGTAAAACTCAAGAACATAGAGGCAAGAGCATCAATGTAGGGGCTGGAGCCTATGTAGAAGCAAAATAGAATGAAAATATCTTTAGGAGCGGCTAAGTAGGAGCTAGTAGAATAAGCAGCTTCAAAGTAGGGTCAATACTTCCACTTGGAGCGTCAAAATAGGGGCTATATTTCGACTCGGGTAGGTTTATCTCCGAAACCAATTCTTTTCTATTTCTTTAACGATTGCCAGTTGTGTTGTGTTCGATGCAGGCGAACATAGTTTCAATTTTTTCAATTCCTCTTAATGCGAGCAGTAGACACACCTCTTATGGCTATGTTTAATTCCATACTTACATGATGTATTTTCGATTAATTTAATTCTTTCTAATCCGTCCACAAAATGCGGGCACTTACATGGTTTTTATTCCTCCGTGTGCAACATAAGTTTGGAAATTTCAATTTTTTTGTCATGGTTATTTTTAATTCCATACTTACATGCTTTAATTTCGATTATTTTAATTCCCTCTAATCTGTCCCTTTTTTTTGTCTATTTCTCCAACGGACACACGTGTCTCATGACAATGATGATGCCAGTCTAACTCAACGGGCCGTTGTAAGAAGACGCGTCTCTCAAATGTCAAAAAGTGAAATATTATTCTCCCAGTCAACCGATCTTTTTGCGCGATTGTTTTATAATTGTTTTTCCCTGCACGCTCTATATAAGTTCTTTTTCAAAATACCGTTCAAAAATTAACAAGAATCTCTGAAGAATAAGGCAGAATCCAAGTCCAATCAAAAGATAATAATAAAAGTGACATTTCTCCACTTTTTAATTTCTCCCAATACTGTTCCATTACATTTTTCTGAGTCGATTAAAAGGACTAGCTTTTGCGTCTTCAAAGTGACATTATTCTCTTTCTTTCTATTCTTTCTTTTGCATTCCTCCACTTTTTAATTCCTCCCAATACACTTCCAGTACATTTTTCTAAGTCGATTAAAAGGAATAGGTTTTTCTTTTTTTTTCTTTTCGTTGGTGGAACTTTCGATGGAGGAAAATTCACGTATTAATGGGAATTCAGATTCTGAATTTTGTTGAATTCTTCTCTTCTTACCGGGGTGTCATGCACACGCTGAGTACCTGGAACAGATACTATCGGGGTATCCCATCCACGCAGGAACGACGTACATCTACAGACATAATGCGGCCCTAAGAGTGCTTTATTACCATCTTTGTCGCTCTTACAGTGTTGGCCGCGACCCTGCCCTGCCGAACGCTCCAAGGGAGATAGAGTCAATTTTCAAAAACGAGGAGTGACAAACTTTCTGGAACTACGATTTTTGGACAGCAGTCTCCGTTCCACACCCGAGGCCTGACATTACTCTCCAAAACTTCGAGAAACGAACTATATTCGTGATCGAATTCTCGGCCCCGTCCGAATACAACATCACTGCCAAGGAGAAAGAAAAGAAGGAGAGGAATCAAGACCTTAAAAGGGAGCTACAAAAGCTGTACCCAAAATATTCGGTACAAGTAATGGTCCTTGTGATAGGTGCTCTCGGAGGTGCGAAACTATCACTGGTTCGTAACCTTAAAGCCATACCCGCGTGCCAAAAATATGCC
>CAKNWW010330639.1:1584-12126 GCA_932074435.1 Andricus kollari
TTGTCGTACGAACAAAAGAAGTGAATAAAAAATACCGCTTGAAAACGAAGACTCACCTGGAACATTGCTGTTATTCATATGGAAATCAGCATATTATATACTTATTTTGTTGGTTAAAATTAAACAAAAAACAAAATTCAACTTTTATTAAAATTTCATTACCGTTACGAAATTCGGGCAAATTAGTGGAAAATATATTCAATTAATGAAATTATACTTGGAAACAAAGAATCTTAAACGTTAAAAACATCCTACTTCGAAAAATAACAAATGTTTACGATGAAAAAAATGGTAAAATCTTGTTCTTTACTGTGTTTTTTCAAATATTTCTATATATACTTTTAGTTTCATATGTAACATTTTTTACAGTTAAACTGTAGAAACGATCGATCCCTTTCCATTATTTTCAAACTCTCGAATATGTCGATTATCTTCTATTTCTTTTAAATCCACGGTTTTACGTATTTTTCACTAGGATGTGTAATTTTTTCTATGTCCTCGGAAATGGGGTTCGGCTTAAGGGGGGGAGGGGGTGATGTCGCCCACACCCCCTCCCACCGTTCACGCCGAGACCCATTTCCAGGGGGCCTAAAAAAACAACGCGTCCTAGCGTTGCGTATTTTCAATATATCATCGGGTACAATTGGAAAGGGTTCGAGGTGCCTTCAAATTAGGAATGATATATGCCGATAATAACATGAAACTTTTTCGATACATAAAATAAGTGAGTTTTAAACAAATCGAAGATGATTGAACCAATATCGAGTAAACAAGCTCGATATCTAGAAAACAGTAAGATAGTGATACTTTTTCTGCCAGTTTCGTGTTCGGCGTAAAAAATAAATAAAATATGTGAATTGAAAAAAAATTGAAGGGGAATGCATTTTTCTGCAGTTACCCATTAAAAATTTGATGTTGGAAACTAAAGAATTAATATTTTTAATACATATAAAGAACCACTATTACCAATATTATTTAAGTTGTGTTTGTTTACAGTTATTCATCAACTGTAAGCTAACGTGGTTTTGAACATTGGAATTATTTGTAATACTCATTTAAACAGTTTTCTCAATGAAAATATCCAACTTTTCAAAAGATTCACCTTCAGACATGATTACAGTGCAATTATTCGACTGTGAGAACCAGACTTGGTTAAAAGCTCCAGCGATTTTCCTATATGCAAGTAATTTCCATCCTCAGAAGAAGAAAAAACTAATAAAGCATAAAGTGACTTTGACTGGTTACACGAATTCTTCAGTCACGTTTTATTATTCGACAATGCCCAGTGGTTTTTAGAGCCGATAAAGTTCTGACCTATCGAAGGAGGGTTCGATCTGGCTCATAAATAATTAAATATGCGAGGATGAAAAGTGAGGACTGTGATTGGTGGTTTGTTATGGGGAGGAGGGGAAGGTCCCAGAAAAAAGACTGACAACGAGGGAGTACGATAGTGAATGAGAGATGCAAAAACGGTATAGTCGAGTAGAGAAAAGGGAGAGAGAAAAAGAGAGGAAGAGAGAAGGAAATAACGTGATCGTGAGTCTTTTCTGTCGGGGGTGTAAGGGCTCGACGAAGGCGATTCATTAGTCGAACAACACGGAAGTGTTTCGAACAACACGCCTGTTCTTTTCCGTGTGTCTACCAGTGCACATACGTAGGAAACGCACACGCGTGATTGCATGAGCAAATGTGTTCGACATATGTATGCATGTGTGTGTGTCTGCGAGTAACTTAAACCAAACTTGGATCACCCAATGCTTTGTTATATGCACCACGGCGGTCCAGAAAGAGCATAAGTAGCTCTTTTACACTGGACAGTTCGCTCCGAGCTCAAACACGGAATAATCGTGTCGCGATAATTCTTGCTTGGTGATTATTTAAGCGACCCACTCACACATGAACGACGCCCGAATGTTTAAATACTGCCGAAAGGGCTAAAGTGGATTTAAGTATAAAACTTCTTTTCAATTTATAGCACCAGGTGTCTCATCCCTAGCTCGTTACATTTCTTCCACGATTTCCTTTCGTTAAAAGATGTTGCACATCTTTTTTAGTTTTGGCGACACGAAAAAAACGGAGGCTCGCTTGTCCTCAGCATAATAATTCTGGGCCAAGCCTTACAGCTTGTTATCATTTGCATAAAGTAATTTATGTTGGGTGTAAAGCCAAGTAGCTGATTATTAAAAAATGTATAATGAAATATTTCAATTAATTTTTTACAATACACGTTTTACACTTTGAAAGGAAATGGTAGTTTCTAAATCCTTTCGGATTGGTATTAATGCCACCCAACGGGACAGCAGATATAAGTCAGATTAATGAAAAATGGTCGATTTATTCACTCATACGATAGTTACGAGTATCATAAGCATATCGACACTCTCGACTTGACTCGATTAATGGTGTGAGATGCGGAGAAATAAATCCGAGCGTTTAGTCACACGGCCGCGGAAGCTCTCGGATTTTACTGTTGTCAAGACTAATCTACCTGACTTAAAACTGTTATGAAATTCGTAGCGTTGAGAAAGACGAATGATATAAACAGTTAAATCATGTCCGACTGTACTGAGTATACACCTCCACCGAAAATTTATCTTCCGCATAAACTCTTATACTCAAGTAGGGTTAACGTTTTTATGACTATCTGTGTTGGGATTATTTGTTAAGCAGAGCTGGAGAAATCGCCTTTCAAAATCGAATGTTCAAATATATGTAACGTATGCACAGAAAATGAAATAATTTAAAAATCGAAAGTACACAAGTTATACGATTCTTGCGAGATATAAAAATTACAATGTGCATCGTAACTTCAGTCCTTTTGTACGGATTTAACACATTTTTCTAAGCAGAAGAGATTGGAGGAATGAAATACTGTTAATTAAATTGTTTTATTGCTCTATTGTTGTGTTATTGCTCAGATAGAAATTGATTTATTGCTGGGCGGAAAGTTTAGGTTATTGTTAAAGGGAAGTGGATGTGAATAAGTTTTGCAAAGCTCTTTCTCATATAAGATCTAGCCTAAGGTACAAGGAATCGCAAGTCATTCAAGTATTCTGAAGCAAATGATAAATATATCTACAATGTATGAGGTTAATTAGCAGGTACCATGTATACACTTTATGGAAAATGAAAGTCTCACATTTTAAAAATTGAGAGTAATGAATTGCTATAATATTTAAAAACTCATGTTTAACATAATTATAAATTTATTCCTTCTTTCAAAATAAATTGTTATGCCCCAGTGTTAAAATACTATAAAAGGAAGAAAAAAGTGTGCATGTTTTACGCGAAAGGTACTGTCGAAAACAATTTTACCCGCCCACGAATGTTAATGCACGGTGTCGTCCTTTTACAGCAAAAGCAGCGGCTCTAAAAAGATGAAAGTCGAAAGCGTAATAATACGCCTGTCGGAATGCCACAGCAGGGATGTTAAAAAAGTCGTAAACCCCAAAATGACGACACTTATAGTCACGAGCAGTCATTTAAAAAAGAACTTGATTGTCCCTTCAAGAGCCTATTTTTCATCCTAATCCCTATCAGTAATTTGGAAAAATGGCTGAGGACAGAAGCGAGGAATATTTCATACAAATCTTTTGATATTTATCAAAATTATTTTGCATATTATGGGGATTTAATAATGTAATTAATCTTCATAAGCTCTAGAAATTTCGTAAGGTTTACGATGTAGTAAAAATTGAAGAGTTATGTACAGACGATACATAAAAAGGCTATAAACGTCAAAGTGAAAAATCTTAATTGGCAACGACACAGCTTTTGGTGTATTGAACATTGAATTATGCCTGCACTGGCTTCTTCTATAATGCTTTTACTTTTTACGCAATTAAAATACACTTCATAATGAATAAAAATAGTGTATTCGAACATTATTTATTTAGATTACATACAGAAGAGTGAAAAAAGACGGTTGAAATAATGGCTTTTAAGAAGTTTGTAGGAAAATAGCATTCGTGGTCTTTTTCTGTCTGATGGCTGACCAGACACATACTTTATCTACTGTACCTCAGAGTTTCTGCAAACTCTAGTCAAGAAACAATTTATGTGATTGCTTCTAATTTTTTAAACATTCATCCGATACAAAATTATTGTTTTAAATAACGAAATAAATTTTCCTAACATAATAGTAAAAATTAATTTAAAAAACTATAATTTTCGTTTTTCTTCGAAATCTACATGTAGTTACATTACTCAGTTTTATCAGAATTATTACAGATAAAGAGTGTGTAGACTTTTCATATATTTTTTTTATCTACTTTTATAGATACATTTATTAATAAAATCACAATTATAAGTGTTATATTTGGTACGCCTAGATAGATGAATAACTGAATACACTTAGAAATAGATTTCTTGTATTATTTAAGTATTACAATAATAAAATTTAAATAAAAGTGACAACAAAATTAATTTTTTTTTCGTCCTGAAAACTATGGGAATACGGCTCATTCCACATAGAATCCCATGGGTCCTACTGTGGGCTCTCGAGCCAGTAAACAATGTTGGGAATGGTTGGTTTTTTCAAGAGGAAGAATGTAAAGCCTTTGAACACGGTCGTGTTAAAATCTCACGAAGTCTAGAACCACATGAAATAGTTCAAACCCCCATCCCACTCTAATAAAAAGAAAAATCGTTCGCAATCCAAACCAAGAATGGACTTCTTTAAATTAACCAAGTTCACGATCAAAGCAATTGAATTTATATCATAAAAATACTATAAATTTTGAATAAATGTAAAATTAATCAGTGAAGTAAGAAAGAATTACTACATTATTTTTCTAGAAAAATTAAAAAAGAAAGCTAATGAAAGAGTTCGTCCTTGGATTACGTAAACGCTCTTTATAAACTTCTGTCAACCTTATACGGAATCCATTTTTATATCTTTCAGAAGTACATTACGTAATTTTGAGGACGGCTCCGAAGTACAAAATAATTGATAGTTCGGAAAGTGAAGACAGAATTTTGATTGAGAAATCATAAATGCTATATAACATATTCTCATTGTGAAATAAAACAATATTTTATAAGCAATAAAGACGCCGAGAGACTCTGAACAAAACTAGAGTATTCCAAAAATGTCTCACTTTTTGCATTCAGAGAAATGTTAGGTACAGGCTATCCGAAATGTTATTACGTAGATTTAAGAATTAAGCAAATAAAACATAATAAACACATTTTTTTTTAATAAGTTACGCATGCTTTTCGCATTTTCAGAGCTCGAGGAATATGATAATTGACCCTTGGTTCAGAAAAAAATTATATCCCATTAAAATCTCACTTTGAAAATTATGTAAATTTATAACTAGAACGTATATTCTGGAAGGTCTGGTCTGGTCCAGGACTGGCGCTGATCAGCTAAATACACTTATAGTGAAGAATGGTGAGTAAAAAAAGTGATTCCAGCCAGCGGCTGACCAGCCTCCAACTAGTGCCTGACCAGTCAATGACTAGCGGCTGATCAGCCAATAACTAGCGCCTGACCTGGGGCCATCGAAAAAAAGTTACACTTTTGCATAGGCCCAGACCATTTGGTCAGTATCAAGACTGGAAACCAGACGGTCTGGTCTGGGCCGGGCTAGCGCCAGAAAATTTTTCCACAAGGGGTTCAATAGTTCGAAAATATTGGATAACCAGTAAGATGGTTTCTTCTATATGATTCTTTTTTTAATTTTTCTTCTATCTCTGGTAATTATCTCGAATGGATTTATCACGTTTTGTTCGGTTAATCGACATTTTACGTCAGATGGTGTCTTAAATTCCTTATGAAAATGAAGTAAATGCTTGTCGTGCTATAACCCAATAAATATTGTGTTACAGCTCTGTACCTATATAATAAAGCAATCTCCTCAAATGTATTCAAATATAAACCATTGCAATTGGTTTAAAAAAGTGGTTCAACCAGCAAAATTCTTGATACATTTTCCGGTAAAATGCTACTGTTTCTCTGATATTGTCTAAATATCTCTAAAAATCTCACCGATTGCAGTGTCGCTTCAACTCGCGTCGGATGCTGCTTCGCGTCCGAATAAATCTGAGAGCACCGCTGCCCAAGGTACAGGATCGTTTTTCCTCTTTATCATTAAGCGAGCGTAATGAGAACCACTGCTCCAGTGGGGGACCATTCTGCACCGCGTCATCCATTTCTTTTCGATACATCCCGAGTTCCCTTCTATGGTGTGTGTAGCTTTTGCAGAAAGCCGATTGGATCTTCTTATTTTATTCCTCTCGAAGACGCGAGCGTCCGACGTCTAAAGCACATATTCTCGAACCCAGACTCGAGATAATCATGACGGTCTGCGCTCTTCACTCTTTAACCTTAACGGATCGTACCAACGTCCCGGGATCCGATGCCGTCGATCAACGATCGCGATCGATTCCGAGGGTCGAAGATCTCCGCCTCAGCTCCAGACCTAAGCTCCAGCCACCTTCAATCTTATCTGATTTACCGCCATTTTTCGTCACACCGATTTAAAACACCCGAATCAATCCCCAAGCAAATATACAGAATGGTGTACAAATTTTGATAAATCCCGAATAAATTTTCGAAGAAACTAACAAGTGAAGCAAGATTAATGGTGGTAGCGGTGGGATACACTCAGCCCTTTGCTAAAATCCCTTTCTTATGAATAAGAAAGATAACGACAAAAGTTAATTTTCAATTTAAAATTTGATCGCAACAAGGTTATTATTTACGAAGATATTTTTTATGTAGTCGCGTGCGTGAGGCGAAGAGGATTACGTAACTCTATCGTACGCACGAGACACGCTATGAGTGAGCGTGTGGTCGAGCGACCGGTCTTCTCGTTCTGCCGGTTGAGTCCAAGGCCCAAAAGAGGGGCCTCATGCAAACACACCCGATCCCGCGCTCCGATTTCCGTTTATCGAGTCCTCCCAGGTTCTTTCAAATTCAGGACCTCCCGCCAGACCTCCTGGGACCTTGGACTACGATTTTTTTATTGCAGAAATAGGATTCACTATAAGGATCGCTGAACAACCAATCTTTGTTGGTCTTCCAGCTTCATCGAGTGATATTTTCAGATGAAATTCGATCGAGCATGAAAGAGGGTCCATCGAATGCGAATTCGCCTTTCGAGTTACTTCACTGGTAGTTAATATTCGCAAGGGTCACGTTTGTTCCAAGCGGTTGGATTCGGTCTGTTACTCCTGTTTCCGGAACGCATTTCGCACCAAGTTCAAGTCGAAGTTCCGCACGCGGTTTTCTCGGGTGAACCACCTGTATCAACATCAAAATGAACTTCGTTCTTGATGTTATATAATGTAATAATCCTCTTGAACGTAAACGACACTACACTTTTTGTGTTTGTCAAGTTTTTAACTACACAGGTACGAAATACACTGAAACGGATACCACTGGGAAGAAATGTGCTTATTCCTTTGGAAGCTTCGTTCCGATGAATGAACGTTCTACTAAATGTAGTCGCGTTTTAAGTTTGTTAATTCACTTTTTTTGTTTGTTTATTTGGAGGGATGCGAAGACCCCAAAGGAGCAGTCGCGGCACTGGGGAACGGAAGCGAACTGGTACCACTTTGAAGATCGGCGTCGCGCCACGTAGGGCTTGCACGGCGCGCCGAGAAGGACTGCCCGGTATTCTACCGATCTCGGTCTGAGTTCCTCGGTTCCTCCTCAGTTTGCTTTCTTACAAACCCTCAGCTCCCCTGTGTTCGCCGGCCAACCGTATACAACGTGACTATACAGTATACACCGTGGTCAGGTTGTGCCACCATATCGAGTGGACGACAATGACGACAGCGTCGGCCCTTTTGCTGGTGGCGCACGTTTCTCAACCGCGCAAAAAGTTAGGCGCGCCATTTCAATAGTTGTCGTCCAATCGCTCTAACCGCTAATATCAATGATGTACTGCGACTATTGCGCGAAAACATTGATAAAAAGTATGCGGAAACTTGATGCATGGTGGCACTGAACCAACTTTAATTGAAAGGTTTTTGCATATTGGATTTTTTAGTTCATTATAGTCCCCTGGCATCCCATGTAAGTTTTAAGACCAAATTTAAAATCATTGCCTGAGCACTATTTGAAAAAAGTTATGAACATTATGAAAACATTATGAAATGTAGAGTTTGCATACAAGTTAATGATAGATATTGATCATAGTTTTTTGTTCACGGAATTCTATAAAGTTACTCTTTTTTTAAAATTGTTTTTGTATTCCGCGGGAGGGTTGAAATCGCTAAACTGTCAACAAAAATGTAATAATTGAATTTGTGAAGAAATGTCAAAATATTTTTATCAAGTGTTTATTTTTTATTAAGTGCTTATTTCATTCGTATCAACTTCAACTTTCAAACTGTACGTTTCTAAATCTAACTTGCAATTGGAACTTTTGAACAGGGACAACAAAAACTGAATTTATCAGAATGCAAGCAGAAAAGAATTAAAGGGTTAGAGAGGCTAGGAAAAATTTAAGTTAAGAAAAAGAAAACAGAAGTGCTAGTAGTAAAACGTCCAGAGCCGGCAATATCAAAAATATTATTTTCTAAATGAAAAATATTATTTTCGAAATTTGCCGACTTAAGTTTTTGAATTTTTCCGACACTTAGGCAAATGTGATTTTATGTTTTTGTCCTTCTTCAACATTTCTAAAGCTAGATTTGAAAAAAAACTTAGTTATATTTTAGATTTACTTATTTAGAAAATTGGAATCGAGCGACTTAAGTTAATTTTAAGTGAAGTAATAGAATAAAAAAATAAAGAAATTTGTAATAGTCATAATGATAGGCTCGATTTTTTTGATTAAATAACAATTATTTACCTAAATTCCCCAAAATATATTTTCAAGTGTATTCTTCTCACATGTGAGAAGAATTCAAAAGTTAACTAAAACGTGATTGGGTAAAATTTGCTTCAGTAATCAGAATATTTTATGGAAAATAGGATTCTATGAGATCATGACTTACTGAATTCTCAATGTATATTTTTCCGCCTTCTAATTTTCAATCTAAATAAAAAAGCATGCTTATATTTTGGGAAATGGAAGAAAATATATCAACACCTAAAAACCGACAAGTCTTTAACGAGGATCTTATGAAAACTTTATAAAAACAACTTTTCAATTTACCAAAATTTTAGCGCGTTATTTTATTTAGTTTAGAAATAAGAAGTGTAAAAAAATACATTGGGCGCGATCGGTAATTCGCGATAAACGTAAAGAAAAGAACGAGGAACTTTTATGAAAAAATGCTAGTGCCTGATAAATACTGTATCGTCCGTATTCGTATATAATATTTTCTTGATTCAACATTCAGAAAACGATTTAGTTGAATCAACAAAATTTGTGTTGGTTCAACCATAGAATATGGGTATTATATGATATACAAAGTATTTGGTTCACCCACCTAAATTTAGTTGTTGTTTCAACCAAATATTTTGGTAGATGAAGTATTTAGTTGATTTAAGAAAAAAAATGTGTTGGGTCAATCTAACTTTCATATTTATCCAAGAAAAAAGTTCTTTTAGTTAAAAAAAAAAATTTTCTGAGTGAAGAGCTGAGTTTTTTACCGCGGACCAACATCCCCTATGAAATGCCTTTTACAAGTTTAGCGACCTGCGGGTGCAGTTTTCTTTTATGAATCTATTGATACGCCAGAAACTCAATTTTCATAAAAATGGCACCAATGTTTCTTTCTAGTTTGGATGGTACCTCAATTGATATCCAATATTTTCAATAAAATTCACCTGTACTTGTTCGAGGACTAGTTCTGGTTACCTCAATCGTAAATGTCGAGCGAGAACGCGAAATTACAACTCGATGAAAGCTTTACTGAACCTATAAATATCAGTATCATCGCGTTACATAATGCCGATCATTGTTAAGCAAATTTTCTGTATATCAATATTTACTGGTGATTAACATAAGACCTTTGCAAGGGCTTGCGCGAAGTCCAACGTAGTTTGCTGTTATTGTATTATCGTAAGAGTAACTTATTTATGAGGGCGATAAATTCTATTTTTTATTAATTAATATACTGCCGGATATACTAGTATTATCGCTTTGCAACGCCTACGTCACTACCAGGTTCAGCGACTCTAAAGCGGCAAATCGCAATAGTAACAATGAAAGAATACAATTAAAACCGATCTTGACCGGGTGTACATATTTGGTCTTGATTTTGTCTTGAATCTTTTCAATATATCTTAAATATGTCTTGAAGTCCATGACGTCTGGTTCCGTCTCACTAGCTATACTCTGATTTTTTCATGTAGTCCGGTCACTTTGGGCGTGAATATCTCGGAGACGAAAAATGGTTTTAAAAAACTGTAAACTGCATGTGAATGTGTCTTTATTTATGCGACAATTACATGTTTTACGGTTATATTTGAAAAATCTGGTAAGGAACTGTCATCGCTTATTTGTCGAAAAACACCGAAATAAGGCGCTTCGAGTAGAGAGGTCAACTTTGAGAACCTCCTGCATTGTCCACTTCGCCTTGAAAATTTTGAAAAAAAATGTCCCTTATTCTTCAAAGCCTTAAGAACTTATATTTGTT
>CAKNWW010330653.1:0-10999 GCA_932074435.1 Andricus kollari
GTGCACAGTGGAACCTACAGTTACAACAGAATTGTCAACCCAACGGGCGATTATAACATCATCGTTTGACGTTCTGTAATCAAAAGTTCCTTTTGCTTCTTTCTTCAAACTGAGTACACGTTTGATAGAGCAATCCTAAGGTACACGATTTTCTCTCATGGTCCCTGTACCTCCGTACCCACGAGATTTCAATTCCTTTAAAAGGTTTATGCCAGTAGAGAGAGTATCAAAATAAAACCTGAGAGGAAGTGGCTTGCTATCTTGCGGCAAACGCTCCAGCATATGGACGAGTGGAGCCATACACTTTCCAAATCTCTTGTCGTAATCTTCTTTTTCTTCAGGACTTTTGCCTTGGTAAATGTCAAAGTCGACTAGATACCCTTGGCTCGTGTTTAGAAACCACGCCTTGTACCCAAACCTGATGGGCTTACCCCTGACAAATTGCTTACAGCTGTGAGGCCCGTAATAGGGTATCATACTCTCGTCATAATAGTAATCTCTTTTTAAAATCATCAAATCGCGAAACTTTCTCTGTAGGAACGAGATCAGAGGCCTCAGTTTATACATTTTGTCATTCACATTTATATCGGTATTAGGAGCACAGTGAAGGAATTTACAAATTTCTAAGAACCTATTTCTGCGCATAGCACGTGAAACCATAGGATTATGGACATCTTCACACTCCTCCCAGTATGCGCGTTTGTCCGGAACTCTACTGTACCCTGACATCAGAAGGATAGCGATGAATATACGCATCTCATCCTTAGATATTCTAAGGTTCGGACAGTTTTAAAACATGGCGTACTGGTTCGATTCATTTGTCAAAAGTGTATAAAACTCGTCATCGAAAATCAGCTCAAGATATTCCACGTATGTCTTCCCTGTCAGATGGGTTACATTTAAGTCAGGAAAGACCGGATCGCAATTCAGTATATCTTTTTTTTCCCATGTGTCAGCAGCAGTAACTATTTTTTGACCTCTTGTCCGTTTTTTCTTTGCAGCGGTTTCAGGTAGGATAAATTCTTTTTCGGTGCTAGATGGCGAATCCTCTCCATCGCTTGAACTGCCATCTTCATCTGCAACGGGCGCCACCCTCTTGATGTTTCCTTCTCTTGCAGGCCCATGTTTCTGTAATTTCTTACCTGGGTTAAGTTTTTTGGAGGTAGGTTGACAGGATGCCACCCTTTTGCATTTTCCTCCTCTTGCAGGCCCAGGCTTCTCTGAAGTTTCACCCGATTTTAGTTTTTTTTTATCCTGGTTCACAACAGCTCTTGCAGCAACTTTCTAAATTTCGGAAAACTACTTCCGCTTCAGTCAAAAGTTGCCGGCCCGAAAGATTGTCAACTGTCCCTCCAGCATCCTCATTGCCTGAATCTTCATCAGAACCCACGTTGGCATTGGGAGGAACCATATATATTTCATTGATATCTTCACCTTCGAAGAGTTCAAGAGCATCGTGAAGTGTTAGATTACTGCGAAAAAAGACATTTCATATTATATATTTAATTACTAGTATTAATTTTTACATAATATTAATATTTGTATTAAAATACTTTGAAAAATTGGTACTCAAGAAACAAGTAGGTGTTTTCTAGTTCTGAACTCCACAGCAATATATATTTCAACGCTTTTATGAAAGGTCGTCAAAACAAAAAGTTTTCAGAACACAATTTAAAAACCGAAAATCCATGTATCTCAAGTGAAAACGACACAATTTTGAACAAGAATAATTCACTTCTATATGTAATTGATTTGACTACCGAACCGCCCAGTGCACCATATACAGGGTGTCCACGCTGGGGCTTACTAAAAAGTATGCAACCCGCTATACACGGCCAAAAGTTAGCATTGTCGTGTGAGACAGGTTGCATAATTTTTGGTAAGCCCCAGACACATAGACAAAGGATTGCGCAGCTTTTTTTTTAACATACTTGAGGATTCTTTAGGACAAGAAAACACCTGTTAGACGTCACGTTACGTCACACATATCGTAGGTATAACAATAACTTACCTTACACGATGAGCCATCTTGCTTCCTCCAAAAAACACTGCGCTTGACGGTCCCTTGAATGGTCATGAATCAGGGGAATCATATCTGTGTCCGTACAAGATTATACCAGCAACCCTCCTGACTAACGTGTAAATCGGTGCGATAAAAAAATGTCATTCGTCTCAAAGTTATACCAAATCGATATGAAAAATAACTATCCATAACGAATACTAAGTTATCAGTTCTGAGAAAAAATAATACTGAATACTTATCGACACACCTAGTGTCAGAGATGCGAAAAAACTGGAATTTTCTACACAATTGGTGAAATGATATTTCAACAAAGTAGTTAAACTTTTGAGCGTGTATTCGATTTTTTAATTAGAAAGATTAGTTTTTCTGCCAAGGAAGGAGAATTTGATTTTTTTCAAATAAGTCAAAAAAGTCTCACGATCCTAGCCCGGTTCCGTATCCCAAAGATGTTCTTTTTCAATATGTATACAATTTAGGGTGGTCCAAAAATGCATTGCAAAATTTTGATTCACCCTAGAGGGCAAGGCACCCCTCCCCCAAAAAAATATTTCCATTTCCGGAGAAAGAAAATCCCGAATTTTTTTTTTTTTCGAAATTCGAATATTACACATACTTCAGGGTTTGATAGAAACGTGCCAAGTTTTTTAGAGATTCAAGAGGAGTACCTATGACATCAAACCATACTAATAACTTTCATTTTTAACCCCCCCCCCCCCACCTTAGCCACTCCACAGCGCCCCAAATATGACACGAAAATAAAAAAACTACAATTTTACGTATTATTGTTACTTCTTAGCAACTCCCGTCATCTTCTTCACGCAAATAATTACTAATGGACAATTTAAATATTTCCCATGACTCTCTAAACAATTTTTTATTGTTTAAACAAATTTAACTTATTTAAACAATGATTCATTCTCAAAAAATGTAAAAAATAAGTGTATTTTCTGATTGTAATGTAATAGTTCCTCATTGTTTGGAGAGGAAAATTTTTAAAAAAATATTATGTAATTGTTTAAACAATCACTTATTGTTTATTCTCAACATTACTAAACATTGGCCCAGAGATGTCCAGTTTTTTCTCAAATTGGTATCCTGTGCTACTTTTTGTTAAATAATTATATAATTTTGATACATATCTTTTAATGTTTAATAAATTTATATTTGTTTAAACAATTTTGATTTGCTTAAGCAGCTTTTTTCAAAAACTTAAAAGAAATGATATAATATTGAATGATTTAGAGGAGTAATAAATTCTTCCAAGAACCTTATGTTATTGTTTATACAATTAATTATTGGTTTTCTTTCAAATTTCCTTCAAATTCAGTATGGATGGTTTACATATTTTTTGGCGCACCATTTGGTAAATCATGAAAGTCATAATAAAATTAAAATTTTAAAAGTGTATTTTTTATTGCTTTTTTCATATTTTTGAACAAATAAATATGGTTTAAACAATGACACGACGTTTTAAACAGAATGCACTACTCCTCGAAATCATTCAATATTATATTTAATTCAGAATATACGATTTGAAAAATATTTTTGGTAAAATAATTCTTTAAACAAATAATATTCGTTTAAACAATAAAAAGTAGTTAATATATTCTTTCTATACACTGTACAGTCAGAAAAATAATTATAGCTTCAGGTCATCCATATAAAACACATGAGTGACCTTATGCTCGCGTTGCTTAGTGTCGCCACAGAGGTATCCGGAAGAATTTCGTAGTGCGAGAGATAGAGGCAGAAGTGTGATGCAAAAAAGCAAAGGGCTCATGGTATCACCCTGAGAGGCGCCCCTCTGGAAGGTGAAGTTGTTTGTTGTCACACGATAATTTCCAGATGAGATAGTAAATCTAGTTTTCCAAAGAGGTATTAGTCTCTCTATGCATCTCACTATGTTTGGATGCACCTTCAAGCTTTCCAACAGACAGATGATAAGTCTATGAGAGGTTGAATCAAAAGCTTTCCGGTAGTCAATCCAGGCCATTGACTGGACGCGTTGATGGGCTGCACCGTCTTTGCAGACACACCAGTGAATTAGCAGGTTCTTTCGACATCCTGCTACACCTTTTTTTGAGCCAAGTTGTTAGTACATCTCACGACACACAGGCTCAATTCGCCCAACAATCCTGTTATTTAGGGCAGCTGTAAAGATCTTATACTGTGTGTTCAAACAAGTTAATGGCCTGTAATTCTTTGGTTTGGACAAGTTGCCTTTTTCGGTAGGAGTATAGTGCATCCTAACACCAGTCACTGCTGAACCATAACTTATTAACCAAAATGGTACTAAAATTATCTAGAAGAGACTAACGTGCATTAATGATCGGACTTATGTTCTCTTGAATTTAAAAGAATTTAAAAGAATTTCATGAAGTTTATGAAAACTCCAGGTGATTTATAACGAATTCAGAATAAATTCCAAAAATGACGACAAAACAATGAGTTATGTATCTATGTATGTATGTATGTATGTATGTATGTATTTAATCTCTCCCATTTACGGTTTTGAGGGCCTCCGCTCCCTGTACATATATTTACATTCCAGCCTTAATCTAACTTAACTGCTGTTTATATTCTAATATTTCGACTTACTTATAATAACAATAATCTTAATCCCTTAATTAATCTCTTAATCCCTAGGTTTCTCCTAAATCTTTCAATTTCTTCATCCACGTCCACAGATTGTCCTCTTCATCCATCCAATATCTGCAAGCACTCACTGCTTCTCCCATTCTAAACCGTACCACCCTATTCCATTTGTCGTCCCTTTTTATTTTTTGCAACCATTCTGGTTCCGTCAACCCTTTGACCATCATATACCATCTATTATACCTCCAATCCATAATATTTCTCCATCTCTCTTCTCCTTGTCTTCATAATAGCTCTAATTCTATGTTCTGCCAATCCAAATCCCCTTCTTCTATATCACACACCCTCCTCATTTTTTTCCTCTATTCCTCCCATTTCGAATTTCCCAAATTGCCTCTCGCCTTTTTATTCCGAACTTCGTCCAAGCAAACTTATGCTGTTCTGCCCCACTCTCCCCTTTTCAGCTTTTCTTCAAACCTCCGGGCTCTTTTAATCTGTCTAGTTACCATTTTTGCCCTTCCTAATTCTTCCCTGAACATGTATCCTGGGCAACTCCAACTAACCCCCATTACTCATCTCAGAAATCTCTGATGCATGCATTCCACGTTTCTATGTTCCTTCCATCCCCAGACCTCCACTCCATAAAACAATGAGTTGTGTTAACTTCAAACACAGTGAGCCTCAAACATTCTTAACCTGACATTTTTATGGCATAATTTTTCTTCATAGAATCCTCTATTTCTTTTCGCAGAGTTAAGTTCGCAGTCAAGAAGAGATTGCCTTGACACTCCCCGTCCGGTTCACTGTCGCTCTTCTCGTTCTCGTCCTATACTTCAGGCTGCTGAGGAGCCTCCAGTTCGTGCCAGGGAGAGGTCTCCTCCAGGTAGGGCTCCTTCTCCTAAAGTACTTGGATACGCACTTGGACAACTTGGATACATTAGGCTTATTCCCCGTACAAATCAGAGTCTAAGATTCGAATTTCGAAGATACGTTTTTCCTGCTGGCTCTCCAATTAGATTCCGACCAGAAGAGAGCTCTATTCCCGTGCCAAGCCAAGGACATATTGTATTATCAGCATCTAATGGAGACATTTTTGCAATATTAAAATATAGCGGGATTCTTCTTGGAATATATACAACACGTAAAGGTCATTCGAGAATTAAAGTGAATATGGTAGGCGGCGAAATTCATAATCTAACGCCAGATGAAGAGCGAGATTGTCCAGTGGGCAAGCGTCACCCAATCTTTCCCGACAGTTTCATTGAAGCTTCAGCAAATAATGATTCACTACATTCCGAATGGAATCCTAATAGCGAACGTAAGGCTGGTTCTTCTCCTTGTGACAGACAACATTTGCCTGACCGGACGTCTTCTCAGGAGCCTCCTCTTCATGCCGCAGTCAGGTCACCTCCTGGGTGGCCGCCTTCACCTATAGTACTTGGATATACACTTGCACAACTCGGATACATTCGGCTTATTCCCCACACAAATCAGAATCTACGTTTCGAATTTCGAAGATACATTTTTCCTGCAGGTTATCCAATTAGATTGCGGGCAGAAATAGTTAATTATATTCCCGTGCCAGCCCAAGAACATATTGTTTTATCAGCATCCAATGGTGACATTTTTGCAATATTAGAGGATAGCGGGGTTCTTCGTGGAATATATTGGTCAAATAGTGCTCATAGGAGAGTGAAAATAAATATGATAAGCGGCGAAGTTGATAATTTGACTTCAGATGAAATACAATATTGTCCAGTGGGCCCAAGACACCCAATTTTCCCCTACAGTTTTATTAAAACTTTAGCAAATGACGATTCACTACATTATAAATGTAAACCTAACAGCGAACCTATCCCTGGATCTTCCTCTTCTGACAGAAAACATTCACCTGACCGGACCTCTCCTGAAGAGCCTCCTCTTCATGTCGAAGCCAGGTCGCCACATGGGTGGCCGCGTTCACATAAAGTGCTTGGATACGCACTTGGACAACTTGGATACATTCGGCTTATTCCCCGCAATAATAAGAATCTACGATTCGAATTTCGAAGATACGTTTTTCCTGCTGGTTATCCAATTAGATTGCGTCCAGAGAAAAATAAATACATTCCCATTCCAAACCTAGAACATATTGTATTATCAGCATCCAATGGCGATATTTTTGCAATATTAGATTATAGCGGGTTTCTTCGTGCAATGTTTACGGTGAATAAAACTATATCAAAAATCAAAGTGAATATGATAAGCGGCAAAGTTAATATTTTGACCCTAGAAGAAATTCGAGATTGTCCAACAGGCAAACGTCACCCAATCTTCCCCCAAAGTTTTCACAAAGCTTATGCAAATTACGATTCACTACAGTCTCAATTGAATCATAATAGCGAACGTAACCCTGGCTCTTCTTCTTCTGACAAACCACATTCACCTGAACGGACTTCACCCCAGGAGCCTCCTCTTCGTGCCAGCTCCAGGTCCTCTCCGGAAAGGCCTCTTTCTGTTCAAGTACTTGGATGTATAATAGAACAACTTGGCTATGTTCGGCTTATTCCTTGCACGAACGAGAACCAGCGATTTGAATTTCGCAGATACGTTTTTCCTGCCTACGAACCAATTCAAATGCGAATAGATGATACAAACTATGCGCTTGGGCAAAACCAAGAATATATTGTATTATCTACATCCAGTGGTGACGTTTTTGCAATATTGGATTATAGTGGGACTCTTCATGGAATATATAGTAAAAACAAAAATAGTTCGCGATTAAAAATAAATATAATAAGCGGCGCAGTGAATAATTTGACTGCAGATGAAAAAAGGTGTTGTCCAGTAGGCAAAACTCACCCAATCTTTCCAAACAGCTTCATGAAAGCTTTTGAAAATCAAGATTCACTATAGCCCGAATGGAATCCCAATGGCAAACGCAATCCTGGTTCTTCTTCTTGTGTCAGACAAAATACAGCTAACCGCACATCTCCTCAGTAGACTCGTCTTCATGCCAGGTCCAGTTTTCCTCTGGGCAGGACTTCTTCTCGTGAAGTACTAGGATATGCTTTTGGACAACTTGAATATATTCCACTTATTCCCCAGCCAAATCAGAACCGCTAATTTGAGTTTCGAAGATACTATTTTCTTGCCGATTAAGAAATTCGATTGCTTGTCGAAAATGGTAAATTTGTATCACGCCAAACTAATAATATATTGTGTTATCAGCATCCAATGGTGACGTTTTTGCCACACCTTCCCACACCTTTTTCTGAAAGTTGTTGCAAATTGCGACTCACTTCTGACTACGTATAATTAATTCAATGAAAAAATTTCAATATGAAACATAATAATCCTTGTAGCCTAAATTTGTATCAAAATTAAATTGAAACATCAAAACATCATTGTATTTTTTTCTTGGAATTTTTATTTTGATTGGTATTTTTGAAAACTTCTTGTCAATGCAAATAACGAACTTTCACGAGCGGTACAATCTGTCAAATTAATATTATTAATTTGTTCAATTCGGTGGGATCGTGGTTACCATCTTATCAATTTAAGCCTGTTTCCTTTTTCGGCTGCCCTGTTACCGTTGAATCTCAACGATAGAAAGTGTTTTCGTTTAAATAACTGACGAACTGACTTTAGTTTTTATTTCAATATATTCAAATTGAAAGAAAATGGACCAGAAAGCAGATAGTAAAATTCCAAAATTCTAGGTTCAGTAAGCTGATTCGCAGAATCTAAACGTCCTTGATGGTGGAAAACGATCTCTGCTGGTTTCGAATTTATACGGCTACACGTCTTACGCCGTTATGCCACCTAAATTCGCAATCTGTCTGCGGTCTAATAAATATCCAAAAGTGTCGTACGGCCGTCCATTAATCTGTCTGTGTGAGTCAATTAACTTTTTCAAATTTGTTCCGATGATGTCATCATTCGATACCGCCCCGGCGTTTTTTGTGAATTTGAGTCCCGGTTTGCGATTTCGCAGCCTTGATGCAATTTTGCTTTAGTCCGTTTTAGTTGCCTTAATACTGGTCAGATGTCGGAAACTGTCGTCTAGGTTTAGAACTGGCCTTGCCTTCTTTCTCGGATTCAGCCGATTTCCTCCATGGGGTTTGGTACTTTTATCCGGTTTCTTGGTAGTTGGGTTCGCAAGTGGCTTGGGCTGAGTAATTGGTTGCGTTTTACTAGATTTGAACTGGCGAGACATCATGATGATCAGATTTTTATGAGCTGCCGCTAGGGGTTGTGAGTCCTTCCGCAAGACGGGGGTAGTTTGCTTGGACTGGATTCTAAGTAGATCACCGTCGAATTGCTTATCGAGCACTGGATTTTGAGACAGGCCTTCTACCCAGATATTGAATTTACCTATCTTATACTCAAAAATAAAAGCGTAGTTTTTTAATATTATTCAACACTTAGGAATTCTTGTGCTCGAGCCTCAACATAGAGCATCCAATGAACTGGCTGGTGACCACATGCTTCTATGATGTTTCTTCCGTAAAGGCAGGGCTGCAAATTTTGCTCTCCATGTAGTACAGAAAGGCTTTCTCCTTACTGTATGTAGATTATTTCACAAGTGCTGATTGCCTTTGAGTAATAGGCGATAGGCATGTCCATTCCATCCTTTTGTTGTGATAGGATGGCACCCACAGCGTACTTTCAGGCATATGTGGTGAGTCTAAATTATTTTTGGAAATCCGAATATTGAAGAAAAGGCTCCAGACAAAGGTAATTTTTGATTTTATGGAAACTTTAATGGTGCTCTTTTTCCCATATCCATTCAATATTTTTCTTGATGGGTTATGTCAGACTCCACTCCGTCCAATTATGTGACCTAGAAATGTCACTTCTTTTCGAAAGATGTCACATTTATTTAGCTGCAACTTCAGGGTTGCTTGCCGTAAGCATGTGAAAAGGCGTTTCGCTATCGTGTGATGTTTCTCAAGCGTTTCTGAGAACAGCACTACGTCGTCAAGATATATGAAGGCCTCCGTGCCATGCATTTCTTTCAATACTTTGTCCATTTGTCGCCGAAAAGTTGACTGGGTACTTTCAATTCCCATTAACATTCAAAGGTATTCAAAATGACCTTGAGGCGTAAATAAGGCTGTTTTTCTCGACCGTCGGGGTGCGCTTAAATAATATAATATTTAATATTAATAATAAATATAATAATATAATATAACCCTACCGAAGGTGTTCTCGCGTTGTCGTCGCGGTAGGGCTTGATCTTTCCTCTCATGAATTTGACGGCTATGTTGGCTGTAGCATTGCTACTGACAGGGTTTCCCATGCCAGACAGACAGAGAACGAAGAGGAAAGTGACAAAGAGGAACACCAAAACCCATAATTATCATGGAGAGTATACTTAAAATATTCAAACGTTTGTCGCTTCCCGAGGATCGTCGGGGCGCCCCTGGAGCCACCGCTGGGGGCCACAGCATGCGGGACGGTGGTGATGGTGAGCTGCGAGATGGTCAGGCAGATCTCACCAATCAAACAGCTGGCCAGCAAGAACATCTGCGACAAACGGTAAGCAGTGGAACATCAACTGTGCCTGGTGAGGATGCTTTGGCTAGCGTTAGCTATTTGCAGCCAACCACCTCAACAGAAATACCGTGGGAGAGCTCTAAGAGATCTTATCGCTAAGGTGCAGGACATCAGGACTAATCTACACATCTCAGCAGATCGAGCAATGGAGATTAAAAAACAGGTCAATTTGGCGTGGAAAAACGACGGCAATGAACATCAGTTAGAGGAAGCCGCGCAACACAAACAAGCAGCGGCAATTGATGTTCTTCCTCGACCTGGTGATGATCCAGAGCCACCACATCCTCCAGAGGTAGATGGCCCAATACAACCAGAGCCAGAAGCAGAGGTTCAACAACCAAGAAGGCGATTAAAGTGGACATACCATATGAACAGAGATGTAATGCGCTTGTATTTTTTGGCAAAGAAAAGCGGGCAAAGTGTAAGAAGAGAACATCATCGACTCTTCTTACTTAAGTACCCAGAACTAGCCACAAGAATAAAAGAGCAGAATCTAGCAGATCAAAAACGCTCAATATCTGTAAATAGATTGCTTTCGGCTGTTGAAATAGCTGCCATCGAAATGGAAGTGGAACAGCAGCTTCCTATTGATGACCTTCCCTTGGAAGATGTGAACAATGAAGAACTGATTGAAGCTGAAGGCATAGGTGCTATAAGGAATAATGAATATCAAATACCGGATCCACTAGAACTACATCCGGACATTAACAACGATGATCAGACCAGCGAAATCGCAGAAAACCTACAGCACCTTCAAAGGAATTTTGTTCATGCTTTACTAGAGTTCAGACATGTAGAACCAACACAAAGGCATTATCTGCCCAAGATGAACATCACAAA